>JBBMJY010000011.1:17318915-17365738 GCA_037833715.1 Toxotes lorentzi | reverse complement strand
ACACACACACACACACACACACACACACACACACACACACACACACACACACACACACACACACACACAGACAGTAGACCTGGATCGGTGCCATCATCTGTGGATGCCACATTTCTCTGGACTCTGTGACATTGCAGAACTTGCGGCTCTGGAAGTTTCACACCCTGCTTCCAGTGTCTGCTCAGGGCTGACGCTGTGTTTCCACACCATCACACTGGCAAGTGTTGTATAGCTGCCTCTATGTCAGGTTTGACAGCATGCTTAATATGCTGCATAGTTTCATCTACCCATCTCAGAACTCAGTGGGAGCAGAGAATTCTGCAGTGCTTCCTCTGATGTTAAAAAAGAATCAAAAGCATCATTTCTGTATCTACAAAATCAGTTTTTAAAGCTCAGTGGAGGACAGGCCAAAGACACCAGGGCTAATTCTCTCTGACTGGAAGCTGGTACTTACAGAACAGTGTAACGGATGCTTCTAAAGGGAAAATTGAACTCAATCTGATTGAGAGGGTGAAAACAAAGTGGGCAGACATCTGGAGTGCTGTTTTGAAGTGCTGATGACAGCCTGTTCAGGTAAGTGGCACCCAGCAGGAGGAAAAACAGTTCCACTGCTTTCAAATAAGCTTCATCTGTCTCACGTTTTGATTTTTCTAATTTGTATCAGCTTTCATGTCTAGTGGGAGAAATCAGATGCATTTCAACTGGTTCAGAAACGATAATCAGGTGTTAATGTTTTCACTGATGAAAGCTGCTCTTTGTTTCAAAATGTCATGGCTGTGCGTGGACACTGGCTCTGCACATGGTGGGTTTTCTATGGAGTTATTCATTTTCATAGAAAGATATAAGATTAATGAGAATCTAATCTATCTTATATATATTGTATTATAGTATGAGGCTGCTTTTCTTTTCCACAGTTGGCTTCTTCAGCATTTATCAGGGTACTAAATGTTATTAGACCTAATACATTTTTAACTAAGAGATGATATATGTGTTGGGGTTGAAGGTTGTCCTTTAATATTACTTCTGTTAATTTATTTCCTGTTTTTCAAAATTGGGAAAAATGGGATTTCGGGGTCTTTGAGAGCCTATCCCAGCTGACTATGGGCGAGAGGCGGGGTACACCCTGGACTGGTCGCCAGTCAATCGCAGGGCTGACACACAAAGACAGACAACCACACACGCACACACTCACACCTATGTGCAATTTAGAGTAGCCAATTAACCTAACCCGTGTGGGAGGAAGCACAGGGAGAACATGCAAAACATGCAAATTCCACACAGAAGAGCCCAGACCGGGGTTCGAACCTGGAACCCTCTTGCTGTGATGCAACAGTGCTAACCACTGCACCCCCACTTCTCTCTCACTGATCTGTATTTTTTGTTCGCTGCCATTTCTTTTTCTTCAGTTTTGTTGCAAGTTTTTCATTTTTGCTTCTGAATTTTTCTGTTTCATTTCTGACACAAAGTGTGGGCAGGTGCTACAGCAAGAAATTGTGTTACTCTATTTATCTTCCGTCTGCTGTCTGTTTCATTGAATGTAAGTACTGAAAGATGTGTGTCCAAGAATAGCCCTTACACTGTTAGTAAGTAAAAAAATACAGATACATGTTCTGCCACAATTAACAATAAGTGACACATATGTAATAACTAATGAGGGAAAATGGTTGCGACTGTGCCAGAGTTATTGATATGAATGATAAGCTATCAAGTACAGATGTTGGTCCAACCTACCTTACATTACATGTTAAATTATATATATATATTATATATTAGTCATTTGTCCCTGGCAGCCTCCCAGCAGAGGTATTATTACTAATGTCAGTGACAGTGACCCACTGTCATTGATCATCTTCTACTATCAGCCAGTAACTACAAAATAAGGGTTGCATTAGAGTGGTACTAAGGCCACATATAAAACAATGGTTGGCTTTGTACCTGTTGTAGTGAAACCAAAGGAAGTCCTCACACAGATGTCACAAGTTCCACAACAATGACATGTCATGTTCCACTCAGCCTCCATGCATCAGTGAACCAAAGCAAATACAATCCCATATATGTGATGATGTGTGAGCATTGTTCCCAGATGTTGTAGCATCTGTTGAATGGTGCTCCCCAAGCTCACACTTTCTTTTCAAGAAAGAAATGAAACGGAGAAGACAGGAGGGGCTCCTCCTACAAAGGGGTACACTCCTGCTGAGGAGCTGGCCCTCTGCAATAATTACTTTATGGTACTTTGTGAGGCTTTTGACCACTATTGGCGTTTTGGTGCAATGTTTTTACAAGCAGGTCCCCGTTCTGTTTGTATTATGCACTCGCATGAACAAACACATGTAAAAGCATGCAATCCACATTCCTGGGGACTGGTTTCACACTATGGTGCTGATCAACAACTGGTGACTGCCTGCATAGTTTTGATGGTTCATTCACATTTATTCTCATTTATTCTAAGCAACATTTCACCATACAGCTGGACTATAAGCTGCCTTTTTAGCATGAGAAATAATTGGAGGACACCGCTGTAGATTAATTGTTGAACCAGTTATATTACCATAATAATGGCATTTCAAGGTTGGACCTAAGAATTTAGAAATAAATAATTCATGAGGCTTTGTGTTTCAGTGGCCTTTAGAACCCACACATACACAAACACATACATGCTAAAAATCCTGGGCTACTAAAACTTACTACAACTGCTTTCTCAATGTCAAGGCTACCTCAAGGCTATGTCTGTCTCCTCTGTCTCTCTCCTCTCTTTTTGGCTGCCTCTCTGCCATTCTGCAGGGAAGATGCAGTACTCTGTGTGGTTGATGAGGATGATGATGGTGATGCTGATTCCGTGGGCGGCACAGACTGTGGAGAGCTGTCCTGACGTCTGTAAATGCCCCAGGATGTCCAGTCCGGAAAAGTCAGAGGTCAACTGTCACAAGAAGGGGCTTCGTAGTTTCCCCTCCAATCTGCCCCCTGATGCTTGGATCCTCAAACTTGGTGGGTACCTTAAGCTTAATAAAATAAAATAAAATGATGTGATCATTTATCTGGTATATAAGTAAATTTAAGGATTGTGGGGCATGATTGCATCAGTAACCAACTTCCCAACTGGTGTGTATAGGTGAGAATGATATCACAGACCTGAAGGCCAATGCTCTGAGATCAGTTCCAAAGATGGAGAGCATCAACCTTGAACGAAACGCTATCAAGTCCATCCATCCCAAGGCCTTCGCTGGTGCAAAGCATCTGATGCTTCTCAATCTTCACAGAAACCACATCACCAACCTCCCACCGAGGGGATTCCAGGTAAGGGGTTTGGATAGAAATAGATTACATGTACAGCAGTCACTGCAATAATCTGATCCCGAAACGGTTCTTTTTCCACATCTGTAGGACCTCCTGAACCTTCGCTTCCTCATGCTGGGACAGAACCAGATTGGCACCCTCAAAGCTGAGATGTTTGCCGGCATGAGGAACCTGTCAGATCTCGATCTTCCTCTCAACGCGCTGACCTCGCTCCCTTCTAATGCCTTCAGGCCTCTGATTGCCCTCAAAGTTCTGGACCTTTCTCTGAATCTCATCCAGAGGATCTCTCCTAAGGCCTTCACTGGGCTCACTCAGCTCTTGTTTCTCAACTTGGACAATAACAGGTCACAACAACATACATGATTGAACTACATCTTCATCTAGCATAAAAGCAGACTGACTTTCTAGTTGGGTCACTTCACCAACTGACTGTTTGCTAAACACTTCATCCAAACAGCAACTGTAACCAGGCACATCAAGTCTGTAAAGCTTTGAATTTTGAAGTGTGCTTGGGGCTCATGTAAGAGTGGTATTCTCTATACTGGTTACATGAAAAAAAAGTGTCATCTTGAATCAGTAGAAGTTGTCTTACTAATCACCTTGATCAACATGTAATCAACAGGGGCTCAACGAATGGCAAGCCGGTCCATCTTCCATAGCAACACTTGAGTTGTTAGCCTTGTTGCTCAAATAGTGTTATAAACCAAGTGTTTATATACTGCTTATAAATTAAAAATCACGAATCTTAAAGCCTTACATTTCAGGTAGATTAAAAGCTTTTGACTGTCTCTCCAAATCCAGTCTGAAGACTGTTCCTGATGGTGCATTCAAGCCTCTGCGATCTCTGGAGATGCTGGTTCTGGACAACAACCTTCTGTCCTCACTGAGCCCGTCAGCTTTGGATGGCCTGGGCAACTTGCAGGTAACATAGTGCGCTGTTGTGGTTTAGACTGGGTTCAAACACAATCAGATGAGAAAGCTGGAATCATTCTCATTTCAAGCTTAATAAAAAAACACCCCCAAAAACTCAGATCTTGGTTTAAAGCTGCTGCTGTGTAAAAAAAACACCCACTTTGCAATTTAAGTTAGTTTTTGACTTTCTCAGTAAACATTATGACAACCGCTTGAATTTGGCTACCTCTATAGTTGTTCACTGAGATTGTATTGCACAAAAACTCTCTCAGTGTACATTAAGTCTTGTAAATACCACATAAATTTTCTGTGCTGAACATTGAATCAGGAACTCTACCTGAGGAACAACAAGCTGGAGAACTTGCCACCTGATGTGTTTACGAACATGCCTAAGCTTTCACAGCTGGCTCTCAGTGGAAACCGCCTGAGGACAGTGGATGGAAACATGTTCACCCATATGTCAAGTAAGACTAACACCAGGTGGCCTTTCCACCGTCCCATTTTCACAGGAACAAAGGGGTAGTTATAGATGCTTATAGTTGTAGATGTAGACTGTATCGTTCACTGATGCCAGTACGATTCATTTTTCATAATGATCTCTCTTTTCTGACCCCTGTCAGACCTGAAGAAGCTGTACCTGCATGACAACCCGTGGCAGTGTGACTGTAAGATCAAATCCTTGGTGCATTGGATGGGACAGAGTAAGGTCACCATGTCACCTTGGAGCGCCCTGAGGTGCTTAATTCCTCCAGAGCTCCAAAACAAGAGCTTCCGCAGCCTCCGAGATGATGAACTGCTCTGCCGTGCTTAACACCAGAAAACCTTGACAAAGACCGTGGTCTGGGCTCGGACTCACGGTTCTTTTTCACTCTGTTGTCCAGTGTTTGTAGAGTAAACTTAGAGTAGAGTGATTTCTCAAAGCTGCAATGTAATCAATACCTTTCCCTGTAGGATACTGTATCTCCTCTACTTTATGAGCAACATATTAAAGTTTTCAGATAAACATCTTGTATAAAATATCACATTTTAAGAAGCTTTGGCTTGACCACCATGTATTTTTTAGCTTAAGACATAAAAGTTATTTCAGCTCATACTGGAGCATGAAACTCTTGAACTGCAGTAAACGTATGCAAAGCACTGGACCTGCAGCTATGATGTTTTCACTGTGCAGAGTCTGTGTATCATCACTGTATTTTCCACCAGCAAACAAGTGCTGTCCTTTATCTGCAAATTCAACACTGGGATTAATATTATAATCTCATACTGCCAGTAACATAAGAGCTACACAAGGTTGGAAGGTGAGGGATTACATGCAGTGGGGTTCTATTAATCTGATTCCATGTAATGGTTTTTATAATGATTTATATTTAATAATGAATAGAGAGATGATGGAGTGTGTCGGGCAGGAGTCTGCACAGCTCAAACTAAAGGTTAATAGAGCCACAGATAATAGAGATCTATTGAAACTGCAATCTCTAAATTAAAGTGAAGTGAGATGATCCAGGCTGATGCTACCACATGGACAAAAGTATGTAGACATCCGGTTTCAGACTTTCCACCAGGTTTTGGATCCTGGCTGCAGAAACATCCTCTGAAAGCATTAGTAAGAGCCCAGCATTGATGTTGACACACTGACTGGCTCATAGTCAACATTCCAGTTCATCCTGGCTTGTTGTGGACCTAACTTTGTGAACAGCACCACTGTCATGTTGAAATAGAAAGAGTCTTCCAAGAACTGTTGCAATACAGTTAGAAGGACTTACTTACACTTCCTCAATGAGCTCCAACCTTTATACTTGATGTTGAACTTCCCTTTTGATAAAATGTATAAAAGGACTTTCACAGAGAAAACAACCTGTCCTGCAGTGTCTGCTGTGACCTGGTCTGCCCTGTCAGCCCACCTGCACCACGCTTCACACTGAGATGTGCTATTGCTGTGCTGCAACCTCCTCTAAACCTGCCTCTGTCAGACAGACACTCTTCAGGCTCACCACTGAACATCCACAGAAAAGAAAGAGACAGAGAAGGCAGAGCCAGTGAAGAGGAAGAGTAAGATGTCATGGGATGATGGGAGGGCTGGCGGGGTTGAAATGGGGAGATGGTGGATAGCAGAGCGTGGTATCCCGCCCAAAACTTTCTATAATTGACAAGGTGACTCCCATCGACCTCCTCACACAATGACTTTGACATGAATACGCCAGTGTCTTCCATTCCAGCAGGGGAGATAATCGCCATCATTTCCACCTGCATTAAACCTGCTATTATAGGAGAGCGCCTAAGAACAATATAATAGCTAGGCTTTGTTCCGAGCTGCGGCTTTTCTCGCCTCCACTGGTGGCTCCAGCATATTATAAAGCAGTGTTGAATAGGGGGGGGTGGGTGGGGGGGGGGGGGGGGGGGGGTGGGAGGGGGGGAAGGGAAAAGGGACCCCCCCCCCCCCCCCCCCCCCCAGTGCTTTTTATGGTGTGTTTATTTTAATTGGCTGCTGCTAAACCTATAATCTTTAAAAGATGGCTCACTTTGATCATTGAGACCAAACATTCACAGTTCACAAAATGGAAACATTTCATGCTTATCAGAATTTATGATGATCTGATTTTAGATTGGAGTGTGAAATTACAGCAGGAAACAACTGCTGCTCAGTGTATAATGTGGACAAATGCAACTAAAAGAAGGACCATGATGCATAAGATAATGAATTATGGCAGTTATGCTTAAGTACAATTTCCCATCTCACACTACAAGCATGCTCCGTTTTTTGAATTGTTTATGCTGCTGTGTTTTGTAAGGATTTCATGGAGCATACAGGTGATGAAACATGCTCTGTAGATAAAGGTTGTACACTGTAGAATGATACTTACGCTATTTTTGTTTCATGTGTAAGTTGAACAGATATGTTTGTTTGGCAGTTCTTTCACCATGATCTGTTCTCCCTTGTGTAACGTGAATATTCTGACGCACCGTCAGATATATTTACTGTATGGAAACACACATTACATCAACAGCAGCGATGTTGTTAACATCACTGCCACAGTGGACAACCGGCAGTAGTCTGGTCAAATCAGGCCAATGACCTCCTTGGGTGATGAGCTCTTGACAGCAGATGACTCTATGAGGGACAACTTTGTCTATTTTCTGAGTGAGTGCTAATTTTCAATTACCTGAAACAGAAATAATACAAAAGTTACTTCAAACTTTCTGAATAATCACTCAAAGAGCTGGACTATATGTGTATGTAACCAGAATTATATAACTATAATAATCTTCATCTGCCTAGGACCATGAACCTATCAATCACTATATTATCACTGTGTTGTATTTCAGAGGATCTTTTCAGACTGCTGTTGCTGCTGCTGCTGAGCCCTTAACCTTCAGATTTGAGGATCCTCTCTTAAACACTTCAAGTCATGTGAGACTATGTAATAATGAATTCCATTCCATTTTCCCTTTGTGGTCCTGTTAAACAAGAAGCTGGCATATGTCATGTGTTATGTGTTGGATACACAACCATCATCTCTTGACAGATTTACAAATCTGAGAAGCCTGAGACAGGTAGAATTAAGTCAAATATAGTTTAGGTAGGACAGAGGAATAGGTGCAGGTGAACCTGTGGCACAGCAGAGACTCTAGAGAGCATGAGGGACTAACAATACTTAGATACATACAGGTAGAGTCGGCTACCACTAATATGAACAGACAGTCTGGCTGAGAATGAAGTGAAGGACCAGTGTTATTTTACTGCTGACTGAAGGTGTGGTTAATGAGGTGATTAGACACAGGTGAGCAGGAGCTCTGACAGGAAGCATTTTATATGTGTACAGCTTGTTCCCCCTCTGACAAGAGGCCAAAAAAAAATAAAAAAATAAATAAAAAAATCAATCAATGCAGGTTTCAATTTTTGATTAGGTTCCTCTGACAGTGGCTGTGGGGTAAACACTTGCCTCATTAAGTGTTGTGCAGAAATTCACTTCAGTGGATCCTGACCTTGTGCATCCACCATGAATGTGACTAGAGGGCAAAGGAAAAACAAAAACAAAACAAAAAACCCCCAGTGGGGAACTTAACTGATGCATGTACAGTCTCAGGAGAGCACTTATGGATGAACTCAGATGTTATAGTGTGTGTTGCCAACGATGAAAAATATTTCTACCATTTAAATTCCCCAAACGTTGCAGCAACATCTCTCTTTTCCTGCTAATACCTCTCCAGCAACGAATGATTTGTTTCAATTAAAAAAGGTGGTCAAGTAATCTGTTGCCTCTCTTTCTACCTAAAATTCATAATTGACCGTGGGGATTCATCAGTTTTGCTCTAACAACTGAAATGCGTTCCTCCTCTATCCCTCACATCAAGCTGTTCCATGGATGAGGAGGTGGAGTGTTCAGGGAGGGGAGGGAGCTGGAAATGTTTTGACTTGGTTAGACCTTTTAATGCACGGCACAGAGGAGACAAAATAACAAACCAACAGGGAAACAAAAACACATTTCCCTCTTACATGCTTTGGTCTACAAAACCGGCTTTGCAAGGTTAGAGGAGATGCACTGTTATAATGTATATAATGTTTTAATGTTTTATGATATAAAACTGTTGAGAAGAGGATTTAGGGGAAAACAATGGAGAACAGATGAGACACACATTACACATGAATGTATTTATGATTCCTCTGGCTCCCTAACATCCTACATGTGCCACTGAATATGGTGTTTTGTGTGTTTGCGTCAACAGTGTCTGTCCACAAAAATATCTCCTCGGCTACTCAGAGGGACAGAGAACTGGGACACTCAGTGGGACCTTTGTGGGACAAAGTATCCTTTGTCTTGACCTAGAAAAAAAGCAGCTTTCAAGGTTTCAGGTGTTTTGCATCAAATTGTGCCATTGTGATATTTTGACATTTTCTCAAACTGGTTTTTGAAACTTTCATTCATCCAGCAACGGCTGACTGAGCATGTTCACTGGGTTTGGTTTAAATATCATGTTCCTGAATATGACTGCCCTGTATGACTACAAACTTTCACCACTGGCCTCATAATATCCTCTATAATCCATTTAACTGACCAGTTTAGCTCAACTGGGACTAACACGTCTTGCTAAAGGGCAGTTTGAGCTGTGGAGAATGAGGAGCCATTTAGAAAAAGGGGCCATGAATCGATGGTGCAGAGAATGAACTGTCCTGTGACTGTCCACGCTACCTAAACAGGTCAGAACCGGCACCACAGGAATATGCAGGACCTGAATTTGATGGCCTTGTTTCACTTTTGAAAACCCCTGTTCACTGTGGCTGTACCCTGGCCATCAGCGTGAGGCTCTAGCATGAGGATAAGTGGGTGTAGATAATGAATGGATGTATAGTCACGTTCCAGCCTCCCTTTAAAAATTAAGGACAGTCTCAATTACACATTTATTTCTTCCTCTACTCTTCCAGAGTTATCATTGTCAGTTTAATGAATGGTAGCTGTTGTAATATTCTGGATGTTCCCAGGATGTAATAATTCTAAAATCCAAACAGAGAATAAAGACTAGGAGTCACACGAAAATTTCATAATAAACTCAGTTATACATAGATAAATAAATGTATCTATTCATATATAAACATATGTGTGAAATATATGCAATGAATCATTGCTGTCACAAGTCCCTGAGCTTTCCCTCTATTCCCAGATCCACCTGCTCACCTGTTTTCTATTCCCAATTGCTGGAACTTCCCTGCTCACCTACGCACCTGGTCCTCGTTTACCTCATTTTCTCCCTGTTCTTATACCAGCACCTTTACCCCAGTCAGTTTGTTTGTGTTCATTTTACTGAAGTGACTTCACTGCATCAGCCTGTGTGTTCCTTCTACCAGGCGTGACAATAGTGTAGCTGTACAAGATAAGAAAATAGGCCAATACAAATTAAAAAGGCTGAATACCATAATGGTGTGAGTGTGAGACAAAACTGGTTGTTAGACAGCCTCTGTTTTCCAGCATCTGCTTTTGAGAATCAAGACTTTGAGGAAAGGAAACACTTTTACACTCGTCCTGTTGGAAGTTTCCTTGAGATAAAATGAATACAAAGAGAGAGATTCCTCATCAGTGAAGTCTTTTCTTTCATATAGCTAACACATGAATTATGGGAAAATATAGAACCCACATTTGTGCATCTAGTCTGTCAGTCAGTAACTCTTGAAGTCAAAATCATCTTGACGGCATATTTCAGGTTTTTTTGAGCTCATCATCTGTGACAGCTGTAATTCTTGGCACTGGTTAATTTATGCAGTAAATGTGTTGGGACACTATGAACCTGTTTAAAGCCATCATTAATTTACTTCTTCTTCTCCTCTATAACAGGATAACATGTTACACCAGCCTTCAGAAACTCCTGCAGGTTGAATTGAACTAATGAAACACTCTTAGACCTCACTGTCACTGAAAGACTCACTCTCCATTCAAAAACATCTTAACACTAATACACTAATAGTCAAGTTGAATATCCAGAAAAATAAAGTGTTAAAGTTGGGCTAGTGCAGTAATTTAGCCTAATTAAATCCTTAGCCTACAGGATTTAACAGGATCTGTTAAACCCAGTTGGTGTTGCTGGACATTCTTCTCATGCTGCAGCTTAAAAAGGAACCACAGATACTGGGAATATCACTGAAAGAAAACCCTGAATGTGCAATTTACAGTGTGGAAAAAATATGTCAAAGCTTAAAGTGGTCAAATTTGTGATGGGCAGATTTACACTGAGGTCAATAGATAGATGGCACTTAATAGTAATCTAATATTGCCATGAGTAGGTTGATATTGGAGTCAATTGAAAACCCCAGGGTATCCTCATGTGCGTGAGATGTCAGCAGGTTTGACAGACCTGGGAATGAGATCAGGTTGAGAAGGTCCGGCTTCTTTTTTGTAGCACTGTTTTTGGGCATTTCCTATTTTTATGAAACTGAGGAGGCCTGAATAATCCATGGCACAGAACACAATTATCACCACCACACAGAAGTCATGAGGTGTTGTATGTACACACACACACACACACACACACCAGTGAATGTAACCTATGCACACACAGCAGTTCACACCATTGACAGCAGCAGCATTACGCCTGCAGGATGCTGACAGAGGCCGTGGAGGCCGGGGGAAACTCATAAGAGGCAATAAACAAAGTAATTCAATCAAAGGGAAGCTGCAGATGTTCAGGATTCAATCTGTGGACATCATTTGACACTCTGTGGGCACTCACAGGGGCTTGTGGGAAACATACATATGGGGTGATTTCACCATCACCATTGCAGCAGGTTTATAAATAATACTGAGGTCAGTGAGCTGGAACATAAAGCCATGTCTCAAAGCACCAAGAGTTCCAGTACATTGTGTTTCTGTTGAGATCAGGTAGTTTGCTGTTGTGCTTCTGATGGGTAATCAGACCAGTGACCAGAGCAACACTGAAAACTATTTCAATGGCTTTGGATACGAAAACTATAGGTGACCTACTGTGTCCTCTTAAATTGCAAGAGACACACTTCTCAGGGGACACTGCTGGAAAATTATACTAATGGACAGTAACTGTAAAGACATTTTACTCAAGTAGAAGTAAAATTACTTGTTACACTCAAAATGTAACAGAACAAGCACTACATTTTTAAAGATTGGGTGGAAGAGGTACAAAAATATGATAGAATCACAACTAACTGACAAGAGGGATAAAAGGATGATTTGAAAAAAATGGTGTGGGAATCGGGTGACTGGAATTGGTGGCAACAAAGTTCTGAAATTTTTGAGAAAATCCGCAAAATTAAAAATTATATTAGGAGTTGGTTCATCAAGAAAACAGCTGGTGCTGCTATTTCTCCAGTTAAAACCTTTGTAGAAGAAGAAGGTGCCACAAGACGATGGAGTCAAAGCCAGTCAAACCACAGTGAAATGCAACGTGGAAAACAAGATCTGCCGCTGTTTTCAGTCTCTTCAGTGGAGCGGAAGCTTCAGTCAGTGTTTAGGTTACATGCTTTGCTAAGTCCATCCTCCATCCTCTTTCCATTGCATTTGTCTCATTTTGCTTCTGTCAATACACCAAGTGTTCCACCTCAACCAAGCGTAAAACCGGGCAGGCTCCTGATTTTCACAGTAAAAGCTTTGCTGTGTCTGGTGTCTGGGGTGTTAGCCTGATGGCTGTACTTTGACAGTGTGTAACAATCAGTGTTAATTTGAATAGATGTAGGCTAGACATGTTTAAATAACACTTGATAATCAGCGATCAGTGCTTATCATGACCTCATTTGAGTGTTCCTAGGCGTCCTCCAGTCAGCTAGCTCGCTAATGTTAATATGGAATTAATTGAATTATTTACAGTTATTGAGTGTTAGCTGTGCTACTCTCACTCATACGCAGTCTGTTGTTTGGATATGACTTGGATGTGTTTCTTTTTTTTTGGATGGCAAGTGACATTTCTCTGTTTCACTGTCCTCTTTGTGTTCAAGTCTGAGTCATGAACACTGAAGTTAGGTTTTTGCTCCTGACAGTGTCGGAGCTGAGAGGCCAGGTGTTGTCAGCCGACCTGAGTTCTTGCTGGGCCAGGTGCGCGGGAAGGTGACACTGTGGATGCTGCCTCAGTGTAGTACTGCTGCAGGAACCAACAAATCCAGGAAAGAAGACTTTTATAAGTAACTGCTGTCTCCTCTAGCTGTACTTCCTCTCATGCCTTCTGAGTGTTGCTATATTTGTATTTTGAATGACACTTCCTGTCAGACTCAACAGGACTTCAGGTGATATGATGCACGTGTGAGAAACCAGAGCTCACAATAAACTCAGAGACAACAACCTCATG
Organism: Toxotes lorentzi; assembly: GCA_037833715.1. NCBI lineage: Eukaryota > Metazoa > Chordata > Actinopteri > Toxotidae > Toxotes > Toxotes lorentzi. The sequence goes on along the minus strand of JBBMJY010000011.1, from coordinate 17,352,733 downwards.
GCTGAAGCGTTGTCCCCCTTGTGTTAACTCAGTCTGTGTGTTTGTACTGACAGTCTTGGATTCTCCACACTGGTGGAAACACGAGCTTCAGATGAGTTCCTTGCTGCAGTCTGCTGTCTTTACTGTTCCACGTTCAGACCGGGGTAACTTCACTACCAGCCAGTCACTGACATTACAAAGCACTACTGCCATCTACAGGTGAAAAGTTGAGTGCAGGTGAGTTTTAAAGACAGGAGGTATTTTATAAAATAAAAAATCAAAGACAATAATGTAACCAGATCACTGGATAATTAGACCTGTTCAAAGCAGCATGCAGCCTGCAAAATGCATTAAAGGATAGATTAAAAGAGCCTTTTCCCTAATGTATCATATTTCTAATAAAAAGTACATTTATTTTGACAAACTGAAATCATTTATTTTAAAAACTGCTCTAATAAAAATGTATAGAAACAACATTATTTTCTGTTCTTCTTGTTGTCAGGCTCCATGGTATGTGACCTTACCAATGTTTTTGTTCATAAATAGTTTCTTTCGTGTTCGCTTAACATCTGCATTAATGCTCTGAAAACCATTTCCCTTGGGGCATTGTTTTAATGACCGGAACAGCAAAAACATGAATTAATGATCTTTAATGAGAAAGGGTGCTTCCTGTCGTGAGGCACGCTCGCTCAAACTGCATTGCCCTGCACCATGCTGTTATTTTCCTCCCTGAGGTATCCGAAACCATATGTTATGCTATCTGGAATGGCAACTGTAGACTGAAATCTGAGACTGCCCCCTGTTTTTTTTGAAAAAAAAAAAAACAACAAAAAACAAAAAAAGACCCATAGGTGGTCTCTGCGAGCAGCTTAAAACGACCCATAATTACGTTTTATTGTTTGGCAACCGCTAGTGCTAATTATAAAGGGAGCAAGTTATGTGATGTAGTATAATGCATGACAAAGTCTCACACGACCCATCCATCCACTTTGACACAGTTCTTTTATTCATTACCGTTCCATAACTTTAACCGTGTGTTTATTTCTTAACTATGACAATGAAGATCCTCTAACTTTTATTTTTACAAAAACTATGTTTTTTTTCCCCCTAATCTTAAGCAAGTAGTTCTTGTGCCTGAACCTAACCAAACCATGTCTGCACCACAAGCTTAACCATCCATCCATTTTCACTGCTTATGCTCTAAAGGGATCATGGGGGTCTGGAGCCAATCCCAGCCAGCCACAGCTGAGAGGTACTGTTACACCCTGAACAGGTCACCAGTCTATCACGGGGCTGACATATACAGACAAACAACCAATCGGCATGACTCTGGTCTGTGGGAGGAACCCAACATACCCGGAGGGAATCTACGCAGACACAGGGAGAACATGCCAACTCTTTGTAAAGCCCCGGCCTGGATTCAAACACAGGACCTTCTTGCTGTGAGGTGACAGTGCTCCATGCCGCTCACACAACCTTAACCATGTTTTCTAATTATTACCATGACGATGAAGGTCTGGTACACCTGCCACTGATACTCTCCTAAGGGTTGTATCTGAGGGGAGGGACAAATGACCTCTATAATATATAGTTGCTTAGGTTGGAAGACTTGTAAAACTTTCTTTGACTCTTGAGCAACACATTTGTTTCTCATTGATGTCATCAGCTTATGCTTGTCTTAGGATTTAAACTGCTTGGCTTTCAGAAATCTGAGCTGTGGTTTCTTCCATCAGGGCGCAGATTCGAGCCATCACTACATTACAGCTTGAACATATGATCTCAAACTTTTGGACCCCACTGTAAATGTAATTTCGAGCAGACAGGGTTGGGTGTTGAGTTCTTTGACTGATGCAGTTTTCCCAACCAACAACCAACGAACCAACCAAAGCTTTGTCGACAGTATCAAATGAATTGTTTGCTATTTTTGGAAATACCCCAAGTTGCTTTCTTGCCAAGAATTAGATAAAAAAAGATGAATATCCCTCTCAAGCCTGTGCGCTAAATGTGAAGCTACAGAGCAGCTTAGCTTCGGGGAAAATGACTAGCCGGCTAGCCTGGTTCTGTCCAAGGGCAACAAAATCCTTGCCGTGAAAACATCACAGGGATGAGACTGCCACAGCTGTACCAGTTATTGTCTGCTGACTTATGGAGAACAGCTCTCTAAATTCACACAATACCATAAGTAGATGCAAACATATATGGGTCCCTAACTACTGTTGCTTAGGGCAAAATATTAGAATTCTGGACTTGTTGCACAAGTTGACCAACACAGGAGGACGGAGTTGCAGTAGGAACGAGGAGAAGGAAAATGGCAATTCGGTGTCATCATCATCATGAGGCAAATCTACAGTCACATTTGATGTAACTGTATTTGTCAAAGTCTGATCTTTCATGATACAGTGTCAATCACATGTCAAAACAAATGATCTAGACTACGACGAGAGGTGGTTTAACTTTTACTAAACCTGCTGTTCTAGCACTGACTTGTTTGCCAGTTAACATCAAGAAATACCAGCTGATGTCTCTAGTTGTGAAAATTGTACACTGAAAAACAAAGAGAAACTTACAGGGGGAAAAAAAATCTTGTCATTGTCATTCTGGTGAGGCGACAAAAGCCCACACTGTATCTAGCAGGTTAATTACAGATTAAACACATCTTTATAATTCAAGAAAACATGCTAATTCATACTGAAAGAGACAGCCGTGAGGTTGAGGATGAAGGCACTCTGTTCACTAAATTTAGAAACACATGGGACACCACATCATAGGTGATGAAAAGAGATGGTTTCCCCTTTGTTTTCACAAATTATTACACATATCTTGTTAAGCCGGATTCCTTCAGTGTGAAGAGATGCTGTGTAATCTTATAACAGATGTTGCTTTTTGAATCTTTAGTGACTTGCTGAAACTGACAAATTAATGTACAATGATCCGTTTTAAATGTAAACAAGTCAACACCAGGCTTCAAAATCTGGAGAGGCAAAAAAGCTGTAACCAAATCTTCTGTGATTTCACAATGATTACGACCGCAAAAACAGCTGAACAAATGAACAGTATGAAAACTAAAGTACAATGCAAAACAATTGCTTAGTCATCTCATTTAACAATAAAGCTAACTCAAAGTTAGCTAAGTAACCTTTAGAGAGGTAACACAGAACCTGACCAAACCTTCCTTGAAGTGTTGATAATATTTTGTATCTGCTGGTGATCCTCTGGAGCATTCAGTAAATCTGTGTGCATAAATCCCTGTCAGCGCTTCTATAAACTCAGTAATGAGGAGAAAGAAGAAAAGTTGGTTGTAGTCAGATGTTTATTCACTGTTATTATTCACCCTCTCATAGAGCTCCTGCCTGCCTGCCATACTGCTGGACCGCAGGGGAGGGCAGAGCCAGATAATATGGGTCATGGGATTTGGGCTGGGGCGGTGCTGTTGAACCAATTCCATAATCAATATTCTGAGCACCAATAACGAGCTTCTGCAGGCACCAGGGAAAACTGCTAATGAGAGAGACGGAGAGAGGAGGAGAGAGAGAAAGACAGAGATGCTGGGGTTAAGAAGGAGACTCTGCTTTTGAAAAATGCTGACAGCAGAAGTTTTGGACTTCAAACTAAGACATATGGGTCATCTAAACTCCTGCAGCTAGAAAACCCAACTTGGCTAAAGTGGAGGATCAAATTGTGTCAAACATGCACACACGCACACACGCACGCACACGCACACGCACACACACACACGCACGCACGCGCACGCACGCACACACACACACACACACACACACACACACACACACACACACACACACACACACACACCTTTACCAGGTGGGTCTCTGTCTGCTTTCATGTGAATCCTGGTGCTGTTTATTTGAAGAGTGAACACAACCACATGACTGAGTGATGAATTCAAAGGCTGAAATGCTGATCATGGTGCCTGTCAAGGAGCTGATCTCCTGTAAGGTTATGTAAGATTATGTTGTAACCATGGCAACATGTGCCACATGCATGTCAGCACATGACTGTAGGGAACTTACTGATGCACCAGAAAGTAAAAACGGTTGTTGTGCTCATGTCCTACTCTGTGTATTTTGACAAAGGTAGTTTCCCAGGGCTTGCAGTGATGTCAGGTCCCATGACCGATCTGCGCTTATGTTTTGGCATTTGTATGTATTTGCCAGTCTCACCACGGAGCTCGAGGAAGTTTTATGCAGATGCTCAACACAACATTACTGATGGTTCATGTTAATGGAGATAACAGTGTATTCATTCTCTAGTGTTTGAAAAATAAAAAAAGGCTTTTTATTCAGTTGCAAACTTCTCTATATGTGAATACTTATGAGAGCATATTCAAGATGAGACCACACTATATGACTTCAACTCCAGCAGGAGTCATGATCATATTAATATAACATGACCTTATTAATTCATCATGTCACAACACTTCCTGTCATAATATTTTCTTAGCCAGAGGCTCTACAGTCTGATCAGACAGAGGAATCCTGTGCTGCCTCTCTCTGTTATATATCCATTCCTGTCCTGACACTAAAGCATCTTTTGCCTAATGATTATAGTAATTGTACATGTAGTGAGGTATGTGTATGTAATAGGGACATATTTTATATTATAGCCTTGTAAACACAACGGCTGGACTGTCTATTTACACAGTGCAAATAAAATTAATTTTCTAACTATTGCTGTAACTCTAAGATCATCATACAAGCATCCAGCATAAAATCAAAGGGGACATTCCTTCTCCCAAGCCTTTGGAACAAACAACCACCATTAAGACCATTTCTTATTAAAAAGTGAGGTAATATAGAAACCATAGTCTTACTGACAGCACATATCCCTTTCTGGACAAATTATATGTGCTAACACTTAATAACACAGCCCATAATCTACAGTTACAGTTAGTACAGTAATTTAATTGTATGAATCAGGTACTAATAAAACACTTACTGGTTCCTCCTGGTGCAGTGGAAGGGAGCTGGTAACAGCCTGCACACCTGGTCACCTCGTGGACATGAGGAGGAATTTACTGAGTATGTCCCAAATTATTGATTTAATATGTATTTAATCAACACAGCTGCAGTGCAGTCTGATGGAGGGCCAAAGAAAGTGCCTACTAGAACTCAACTGCTCACATGTCCTTTGGTTTGCCAAAGTGTCTTGAGTGAGTGTCAGTGTCCTGCTGTCAGGTTATGTGATGAGAAAGTTAATGCAGTGCTGCTTCATTGTCCTGTGTTGTTATGCTGAGTGGAGAGCTCTGGTAAAGTCACTGTATTCTGTATCCTTTCATTTCTCTCAGTGCTGGAGATTTTACACCTGTTTTGTACTAACTGTTTCACACACAATTTGCTCTCCTGCAGTCATGAGATGCAGCGGCTATTTGGATTTATGTCCAATCCCTCCTCCCACATTTTGTACTTCTGAATAGGAACACCTTGGAATACATATGCTATGATGCTGCTTTTTATTCTTTTCACCAACCGAAACCTCAGTGTAGATAATATGGATCAATATGACCTGCTATTAAGCTGTGAAGTGATCTGCAGGTTCTACAATATTCTAGTGTGAGTAGACACATTCAGCATATGTAGCAGCAGTGATGCTGGAAGTAAGATAACTCTATAAGGTGTGATCACAGCTCTTCTGCAGCAGGCTGGGGCCTTCAGTAATGAGAGTACTGGATGAGTCATGTGTTTGTCTGTTGTCCAAACCTGATTATTTCAGCACATCCTCGCAGGCGCATCACCGCATCCTGAAAATGATTTGACGCAGATTAAATTAGCTTTGAGCGATTAGACACAGCCATATATCCTCAGTCCGGACATCAGTCTTGTTAATGAGAAACAACAACAAGGTTTTGTTCCAGTCACAAGGCAAAAAAAAATGACAAGTATAAGTGATAATTATTAGCAGTAAAGCACAGGCTTTAAATTGTGTTTGCATCACCTCAAATGTCACAGAGTTACTAAGTCAACAGTCGAGCTCAGTATTAGTTCTGCTCCGGCTGCTCCTCGGTCAGACACATCTCATCTCCTCTGCCTCCTCATCTGTTATGAACTAATATTTAATTAAGGAAATCCTCTCATAAAACTGGGGCTTTTGAGGGAAAAGTGGAGAGGAATGATAATGAGGCAGGGAGGGTTTGGGTCTCAAAGCTAACTATTAACCATATCAGTCTGTGTCAGCAGTTTCCGGCCCTTATCTTTGACTAGTTTTTCTGGAGCAACACTAAAGTAATTAACATTATCTGGAGGTTATCCACAGAGGAGGAGTCACAAGGAAACTGAGGAGCAAAGGAGCAAAACAGCTTGGTAAGGTCGCTGTTGTTGGGCCCTGTAAACTGCAAACATCAACAAAACTACTCAGCATCATCATTAAGGACATGCTGGCTTTGGACAGAACTGAGTTTATAAAGCTGAGAGCTAAGCTTTATGTAACAGTTTTTGTGTGATGGCTGTCTTACACAAACATGTATATATGATAAGCCTACTCATGAGATGAAAATCGTTACATGTTGCATCTCTAATATGGTCATTTTGATCCATTAGCCTGCTCAGCCAGTTTCTTCAAGGTCATTTGCAGGTCATTTCACAGAAACTCCAACAAGACCAAACAAGCCTCAACAGGACTTACAATGGTTCACATCCTGGATCCCCGTGTGATTCGGTTCAGAATGGCATAGAACAGAATATGTTTACTGTTATTGCATAGTCACAATTATCATTGCGCAAATGCAAGGAGATTAAGTTTGCAATTACTTGATGCAATGAAAAACAGTAAATAATGTAAAAATATAACACCAACAAATAAGATAAAATACTGAACCTAAGTAATAATAAAGTAACAAACAGTATGAGCCATGACCAGCAGTAACAAATGGTGCAACAGCTTGGATGTGCAGTGCAGCAACAGAAACAGAATGGAAATATTGTCCTAAGAACACAGTGTGGGTGAATGTTTTAGTCCCAGTACAGTGAGGTTATTAATTGCAGCAGCTGTCACTGTGCTGTACATACAGATGTTGAACACAATATCCACAGAGTGGACCCCTGTGTATATTGTAGCTTATTTTGTGGTATAGTGCAGTGTGTGCGTGTGTGTGCATGTGTGAAGTCAGCAGTGTCAGACAATTATGGGGGCAGTCAGACAGATTATGGGGAGCACTTAATGGACTGATCCAGAACAGATATAGCTCTGAGCTCTGTTTCTCAGTGCAGAGGTGCAGGTGTAGAAGGCCTTATAATGTCTGCCACATGGATGGAGTTCAAACACGATAGCATGGATGTGTGTGTGGAGTCCTTACAGATGCTGGTAGCTCTTCTGAGGCAGAGTGAGCTGTAAATGTCCTCCAGGGGTGGAAGCCGTATCCCGATGATCTTCTGTGTGCAGCAGATGACCTGCTGATGAGCTTTCCTCTTCCTGCTGTGCAGCTGAGACTCCACACTGAGATGTAGTCTGTTAGGCTCTCTGTGGTGCAGCAGTAGACAGTCACCGGTATGTGTTGAAGCAGACCAGCTTTCGTCAGCATCCTCGTCAGCTTTCTTGACCAGTGGTGTTAGTGGACCACGTGAGGTCCTCTGGGATGTGTATTCCCAGAAACCTGAGACCGGTTGCTCTCACTCCACCCTGCCTCTATCCATGATTACTGGAGCGTACTCGTCATCCTGCGACCTTCCACAGCTGCTGATTAGCTGTTTGGTCTTTGCTTTATTGAGGCACAGGTCTCTGAACACCAGCTCAGCTGCTCCTCTGCTCTGTAGTGTTGAAATCAGAGCTGTAGTCTACAAAAAATGTCATCCTCATATATGTGCCCTGTCTCTGCAGGTGAGTCAGGACAGTGTGAAAGGCTACAAGAACACTTTGGTTCATGTCATTCTGTGGAAAGATTGTAATTTTGGTTTGGAATTGAATCAGAACCATTTAAGCATATTATATGTATTATATTTGGAGAGAGTTCAACATTTCAAGCCCAAATTGTCTCTTGTTCAGGTGCAGGCACATCACTGATGAAATATGTTGTCAGTGAGACTTTTTGTCTATAAGGAAAAAATGACATGCACAGTCATGCAGTAGAACATGTTTGGTGAAATTTATGAATTAAAACAAGGTTTTCCCCAAAAGAAGAGGTTTAGTCTACAGATTAGTTTTGAACAGTGTGCTTGTGCTTTCTTTTTTTTAACAGTATATTTATTGAACTGTTAAAGTTTTATACAAGAAAAAAGTCTAATACAAACAAAATTAAGGAACGTTATAATAAAATGACATGAAATGATAGTAAAGCAGTGCAGAAGCTTTCTGAAGAATGCTTTGTTGATCTTCATGCTGTCAATTGATGTAGCTGTAATATTTGACACATTACAGCACTCTCATCCAGTGCACAGACTGTCAGGGTGAATGGCTGCGTCAGTGAAGTTCTTTGACTTGGTCATGGTTTTGATCATATCTCCTACAAACACTCGCAGGTTTCATTTAACCATGAACAGTCTTTCCCCAGCATTAATCAAACCTTAACCACAGAGGCAGAAAATCACAGAGCAGTCATATGAAACCTCTGCAGAGGCACTGATACATGATGTGGTCCTGCTGATAGTGGCACCTCACCATAAGGCATTAACAGACAAAACCTTACTGTATTTTGTTGCTTGGTTTGGAGGACGTCTTGTCAATGCAAGTGGGTGATAACCACTGTAGATGTACACTGCTAATGTCACAACACAAGATCCTTCCATCGTTTAAAGACTTAAACAGCTACCTGTGTATCACTTCTGTTTGAGGTTGAAAAACCTGACTGATACAGCCAAACACATGCGACCTGGCAGTGGAAAAAAGAGGCAGTCTCCTTTGGAGCCCAGTGAGCCCCGAGGCGGATGGAGTGAGACATTTTGCTAAATGGATAAACGCTCTTTATCTGCACTTAGGCTACATGGTTTTGTGTCCTGTATTCCCTTGATTTTTTTTAACCAGGGAGCTGTGTCTTTCCTGGACGTGTTATCAAAATATGTCATCAAACTACCAGCAGGGGATTTTTGCCCTTTTAGTCACTCTAAGCGTTTGGCCGGCCAGTGGGATTTTTCACTGGGAAAAGCCATTTCAGAAACGCACTGTATCTGTCAGGCACAAATAAGAGTGTTACAGTGCTGGGGAAGGAAGAAAGGGAAGGATGGAGGGAGGGGAGAAGTGGGGAGAGGGAGAGGGTGATGCACGGAGACAGACTGGAAAGCAAGATGGTGAAGGAGAATGAGGAGGCAGTGGATTGAGAGAACACAGATAGACTGATAGCTAGACAGGTAGGCAGATAGACAGACCAATCAGAAAGAGAGAGACAGAGAGAGAGAGAGAGGGGGAGCAGAGGAGGAACGAGAGCAAATAACCAGATAGAAAATAGCAGGTGGTAGTTTCAGTGCTGCCTCCTGTAATGACACCAGTGGGACGTGATTACTGGGTAGAAAATAAAGCCCAGGTCTCCCCTGCTGATCACCAGAGAGGCCTGTCCATGTCAAACGCTTCTAGAAAAACTTTACACAAAGGGGGTCGTTTACTTCCTGTAGGCTACACGAGCAAGGCCACTTTAAGTTTTAATAAAGACATGTCCATTGCCTACATGTTTGTTTTGTTCACTGGAGTACGCTTGTTTGAATGTCTCATGACTAGTGACTGTAGGAGGGTGCATGTATGATTTCACATTATGTATTCAAGAAAACAAATACAAAAATGACATTTCTGCTTACCTTCATTGCAGTGTTCTCTGAGTATTTTGTAAAGTTCCTATCATGTAATTTGGTCCATACAGTCATGTTACGCCCCATGTGAAGATTATTTTTACTACTTAAGGTAATTCTCCAGGTAGTATTAGGCCATGTTCCTCCACACTGACTTGTAATTTACTGTAGACAATACTTCACTGCTTATCTCTACCATAGCTGTGATGATAGATCTGCTCAGTTCCCATCAGCAGTAACCATAGCAACCAAGGCTAGAGTACATGCCCCAGAGATGAGAAAGGTAGGGTGTCCAGCGGAGGAGGTGAACAGCCAGGATAAACAGCCGGTGCCTCAAAGGCTCATGGTCATTTGGTTACACAAGTTGTCTCCAAGCAGGACAAAACTGTCGCCCAGATTATTCAGATAATCTGGATAAACTTCAACTTGTTTACAATCTGTCTGATCATTTATTTGTGTCTGCTGCCCTGTTGGACTGATGCGATTGAAGACCAGAACTACAAAAATAAGACCCAAGTTATAACAAACCTGACCTGGAATTGTTCTTTAAATGTCATCTTTCCATACTTTGAATACCATTAATGAAAATGTATTCACATCCATTGTATTGGGGTGGTGACAGAAATCCAGCAGGCATCTTAAAACTGGGAAAAATAATTCAAAACCATCTGCATAGTTAGGCATTGCTGGGGAAAATCTCTTTACAGGAGTGAACTGAAATTCAGTCACAATTCAATCAATCCCTGTGCAGCACATCTTGTTCTGCAGCCCAGGAACGAACTCCCACCGGACTGCTTGATATTCCAACGAGAGTACGGAGGTGTGATATTGATGTGACTCTGGAAGCGAGTGGGGAGGTGGAAGGTGAGTGAAATGAGGTGGAGAAGTAGGTAGTTGGTGATAAACCCAAACAGGGAGCACAAATGGCATAATTGGATGCGACCAACATTCCTCCTGTGGGAGTTCAGCAAGCTAGTGTACAAATCCCACCGTTTGTGAGATAAGAGGATTAGCAGAATGTCTCCTGCATAACTTTAGCCATGAACATCAATTACAAGATAGGAAATGTGACAGACATACAGTATGTTAGGTTGCACATTACATTCAGTAGGGAAATGGATCCAAGCAGGGAGATATGGATCCACTCAGAGTATTGTCAGCACACACGAGGCGACTGGAGGTGACTCACAGTTTGCAGCAGATAATGATATCTGAATGGCATTTGACAGGAAGGCTGGATTCAAAAACACTGGGTATCCCAAGAAATGGCAGCGGCTGATTGAATGTGTGGGATGGTTTTTATTTGCATTTCTGTTTTTTTTTTTAGCCCACCCATGAGGGAAATAGCATTTGACAACATTTGATTCCTCGCTTTGAGGAAAGGATTAGAAAACTAAAAACAAAACAAAAAGAAATAGAAAACAAAAACAAAAAAAAGCTGATTGTTCTGTGTGGGACTTTCCGAGCATGTTCACAAGCATTTCTATTACAGTTCTTGGCGGCGTTTGTGTGTCTGCACGCAGCAGTTATCAAGTCAGTGAAGGAATGAAAAAGGACGAGTTGTTTTTAGATCCTTGAGGAAGGACAGCTGATCTTCTCAGGGTCCACTCAGAAACAAGAGGCGGCTGAGCCTTGTTGTTTCGATGCAGGATGTTTTAAAGACAAACATTATTCAGTGGCGATGAGCAGAATTTAGTTTAACAGGCCCAGCAGTTCTTCAGTGATCTTTCATGCAGTCACTACTAGACCATGTTACTGACAAAGCAGAAATACAGCAAATATAATGAACAAAGTGAAATGCAGAGGTTGAAATGAGAGTACACATAGCTTCAGCAGGCTCAGGCAGAGGCACACTGTGTTCTGGAGGAGATGAGTGAAGCTTTGGGTACCAAGCTTTAGTAGCACAATAGTAGTAAGAGAGGGTGAAGTCACTTAGCCTCCACATATGTATGTACACATGCTGGAGCCTAGTTTACAGAGCCTGTTGTTGTTGAGCCAGTTGTTTGTTCCTGGTGAGCAGCCAGAGGCTCTGGTCATCCAAGAGGGAAGGTCAGTAAACACTGCTAACACCAGCGAGCTTCATGTCACCTCTACCCCCTCCACACACCGTTCTGGGACACCTGGAAGAAACAAAAGCAGTGTAGCCCATCACTGTGAAGTCCTCTGGCAAGACACCAGAGCCAGCTGGGAAAGAGCCCCCCCTTCCAGCTAAATGAGGTAACCAGCACACCACAGTAAAGCCGCAGACTGTGAGACAGGTGTTAAGAGAGTAATATTTTCGATTATGATGACAAAGATGTTGGATGGATTCCCACTTTAAAGATGTGCATCACACTGTACATGACACAGCACCTGTGTGATAGATCTGCAAATCAGAGCAAAAACCTCTGCTCCAGAAAGTGAAGGACTTTCTCCATCACCTGCAGCGTTACACTACTTCTCCGCACTTGACTGCATCCACAAAACATCTGGTGAATTGAGGATTCTGGATCAGTCAGGAATCCAATTCCTATGATTGAAGATATGTTAGAGTCCCTGCATGGAAGGTCCTGGTTTTCATGAAATGCTGAAAAACAACATCAGCAAGGAGACAGAGAGACTGACTCAGAACAGGGGTCATCACCTCGGGTGCTGGACTTTGAACGGAGCTATTGCTGCCAGCAGTGCTGACGTATTATACAATGGGACTGTCAGAGAAGCTGGTGTGGACAGCACTGAAGGTGGCACACCAGCACCTTTTATCCAAGGACTATGGAGACCTTTGATACTGACAGACATACAGACAATGTGCTGGAAACTAGACGAACTGAGACGTTTATCTGGTTTTACATATACATTTAACTTCCTTGAGACATTTTCTCATTAGCCATGTCTTCATTGCTTTCTCATTGATTGTCTTTGCAGATTAAAGACCTGTCTGCTCCTGCTTCAGATGCAGGGAGAAACTCCTCATGTTCTCACAGAAACATGAAGACTCAGGAGCACAGCACAGCTCAGCTTTCCCCCTGTAGGTTTCTTTCATGCCCCTGATATGGAGAGGTTATTCTCTTTGTACTCATGCCGTCATCTTTCACCCCTCTCTTCTTCTCACTCTCCATCTTTCCTTCCTTGTGGCTGTGCCTTTGAGGGCATCGTGTCGAACACATGAAAAGGATTCATTGCTGTTTCAGCTTCTCTGTATATGCACGTGTGTGATTCTGCCGTGCACCTTCATACTTTCCCTCTCTTATGTACAGAGCTTGTTATTCAGAGTGAATGTTGTCTTCTTATCTGTTCTTTTGAAGCTATATTCTCTGGAGGAGCATATTCATCCCTCCCTCCACAATACAAGGTCAGAATGTACAAATCCCTGTGTGCACCATACCCAGTGTAATGTAATGTAATGGTTCCAGCATATGCTCAGGACGCTGTGGCGGTGTCCTCTCTTGTTATGCCTGTTGGTTGTTTTCAGTCTTTTCCTCTGCCTTCTTCTCTCACACTCTGTTGTTTGCTCTCTTGCTGTCGTTCTCAATCTCTGTCTTTGTTTGTTCCCGCCAGCTTTGTTCCTGCGGTGCGATCACATGCATCCGAGGGACAGGCGCACTCGGAGAGGCGGTGGGGTATGTCGACATCGCTGTGGGTGGTTGTTTGCATCTGGCTCACTTTCTCCGGATCTCGTAACCTCTCTCTGTCTGCCTCTATCATCCTGTTTTTCAATTAAATTCAAACTGCGTTATTGACAGTGCATTTCTCATTTTCCTTCATTGGCAGTCAGCACCACCACATCCTCTGTTTTTCACTCACAGCTACATCCGCACTTTCTGGCACACTACAATGAAGCTATTTCACATCAGGAGAAAACTGTTGGATGCCGTTGCCCCTTAGCTATCCCCTAAAATCATTCACACAGTCACTCACTGTTCAATCACTCATTTACAGTATAGTCCAGTGGGACAGAATGGGGGGAGGGGGGCAACCAGGTGTTGTCAAAGGCTCCTAGAACAGCCACTTGCAGTAAATCAATTCTATCCGATCCTTATCCTTATGCAGTTTACTGTATATTTAAAGGTTGTTGGTGTTTGGGTTGGATCTCTGTCACACACATGCTCATACACACAAAGCGTGTTGTTAATAACTGTCCACAGCTGATACGAGGCATCGACATCCGGAAAGGAGTCAGCCACTCAGTCCATTTTAATTACACCCAGGCTGCTTCTCCTCTCGATCCCCCTGTCATTCTCTCACTCTCAGGCCTTTGTCCCAGCCTCCTCTGCTCTTTATATTCCCATCTTCCTCATGCTTGAGTTTACAAAATATTTTCAAAACTTTTAAATGTAAGTTCTAAATCATATACAACACGAGATTATACAGAAGTAATAACAATAGTATATAACAGTAATAATAGTAAATAATAGTAAATAAGAAAATGCAGAAACTCTTAATATGGGCAGACAACAGAGGCCTATTTTCATTCCCTGATGACCTCATGACATCATGCAGCATCTGCAGACAATCTCCAGGATGAATCAAAAATATTCTGTCAGGAGTATTACAGGGGAGGACATCTAGGACTACTACTACTAATAATAATAATAATTATAATAATAATAAGTACAGACAGAAGGATTACAATTCTTCATCCTGCTGTCCCACAGAAATTATCTGTACCAGGTGACTTTCAGGTTGCATCTCCTCCTTTATGATCCCTGTAGATTTGATGGTGGACTCTAATAAGAGTTTTTCTGTCCTGTAAATCTACCTGGCCACAGGTTTGCTCTGAGATTATTTCCTTGAACAATACAGGATAGAGCAGGATCCATTTTAAGCCCCTTATCATATCAGTTTATATTTTTATTTTAACGGTGTCTACTCCCAATCATATTTTCCATTAAATCAGTGCAGTCAAGTTGAGAATTAGGCCAGTGCTCTCGAGGGCCTTTGGGCAGTTGCCCACTCTGCATATTTGTAAGCAAGGTTGGATCTTGCTAATAAAGGACATTTTTTTCTTTTCTTTTTAAAAAAGTCTAATTTCATCTCATGGCTGTGGCTGATGAAAAAGGCACCGTTTAGCAAAGTCATCATATATATTCTCGCCCCAGTGAGAAATGGTGTAAAAACAGCAGCTTCAAAGCAATGATTTGACATTTTGGGAAACATGATGACGGGATGCATTTTCTTGCCGAGACTTGGACGAGAAAATTAATAATGCTCTCAAGTCTATCCATTAAATTTTATGCATAAAAGTTTAGGCACTAGATGGTTAAAGAACATATCAATCTGTGAGTAAACCTACGGAAGAAGAACAACAGAAAGGTTGGAGGAACAAATACATGAAGAAGAGCTGGCCCACAAAGAGCAGGGTTAGCAAAGTTACTGCAGCATTGCAGCACTCATTTACTTGTTTTAGGCTAATGATTTGTTTATATATAGTACATTCATTTTGTTTAAAAAGATATAAATCAAAAACACATCATCAAGCATGTCCAATTTTTTATTTTTACTGGTGCTGCAAATCAAGTTTGTTTGTGGTTGATTAATAAATTTGCACTGTCCATTAGAGGATGTTCACAGATCCACCAATTTTACACAATAAGAGAGTCTGGAGTCAGACAAAAGTCTGGTTACCGGTGTGAGCTACTGCTGCATGTGTGAAAAAAAAAGACTGATGTATGTTATATACATGAGTCAGCACCGCCTGGGGGCTGAAGATGAAAAAAATCTGGGGGCGTGGAGTTAGGAAGAGGCGAGCTTGCTGTGTCGACTTTGATCCCTTTTAAAAGTGTCCATAGCGAGTTGACGATAGAGGAGTACTCTTTCAAAATGTCTGATAGAATGGGAGGCAGAGCCTTCAGCTATCAGGCCCCTCTCTGGATCTGGATCCAGCTCCCAGCTTGGGTTCGGGAGGCAGACACACTCTCTACATCTAATATCAGGCTTAAAACTCTCTTGTTTGATGAAGCTTATAGTTAGGGCTGGCTCAGATGAGCCCTGAACCGTCGCTTAGTTATCCTGCTACAGGCTGAGATAGGCTGCTGAGGGGAAATCCCATGATGCACTGAGCACTTCTTCTTCTCTTTTTCATTAATTGTTAATGCAGTCATTGCTGCTGTTGTTATTAGTAACATTATCACACCTGTAAGTATTATTATTATAATATCCATATTATTATTATCATTCATCACCTCAGTATTTCCAAACACACATACAGTAGGTAATATGATTTCTTGTGTTTCTGTGTGTCTGTATAGTTCCTGTGTTGTGCATTATACCTTTATTGAGTAGTGTACCCACAAATTCATTGATCTCGTCTTCTGAAAAGCCCCTCTGACCTTTCTTTTATCCGTTGAATGTCACACACACTTTGACAGTGTGGAGGCTGCTTATTGATCTATGTGGAAAAAAAGCGTGTGTTTAAGTAGGCTGAGTCAGTTATCTGTGCAATCTTTCATCTCTCTTTACTGCCATGTACAGTGTTTAGATGATTTTATTTCTATTCTGTAGTAAATGATCATCTAAGAAACATGTTTTGCTGTGTGGATAAGAAGAGGACTCACACCAGGAGGATTTAGAGGAAACTGGATGCTTCTTTTCAGGCAGATTGTTCCATCAACTTCACTGAATCCAGGAGCAAAAAAGCATCATTAGATTTGTTCATTAGCCTCACACTGTGCTCTTGTCACCAATAAAAAAAATAGAGCTGAGCTCAGTTGCATCCAAAGTAATTTGAACATAGCTGGAAAATCTGTGTGTGTGTGTGTGTGTGTGTGTGTGTGTCTGAAAGAGAAAATCCAAAGAGCCATATTTCTCTATACCTTAGAAATAATGAGCAGTTCATTCACAGTAGATCAGGTTAATCTTTCATGGTTTCATTTTGATTCATAATGGTGTTTTCTTATTACTACAGAGGATTTTCTGTCCCATAATGATATACACATCCCCCTGTAAGACAGGATATTATACACTAGTGCTACCATTATAGCACTATATTAGGAGCTGCTTATGCACAACATGTCCAGGCTTGATGTCGATGGGCTACAACAGCAGAAGACCTCATCATTTTCCACTCCTGTCAGCCAAGGACAGAAATCAGGCTGTAGTGGACACAGGCTCACCAACGCTTGACAGCTGAAGACTGGAAACACGTAGCCTGGTCTGGTGGAGTCAGAATTTTGCATCAATAGCATGAATCCATGGAGCCAACCTGCCTTGTGCCAACAGTCCAGGCTGGTGGTGGTGGTGTGATGGTGTGGAGAATGTTTTCTTGGTTCACTTTGGGCCTTAGTACCAATCAGTCATGGTCTGAATGTCTCAGTCTGTCTGAGTATTGTTGCTGACCATGTTCATTCCTTCATAGCCACAGTTCACAATCTTCTAATGGCTCCTTCCAGCAGGATAATGCTCCATGTCACAAAGCTAAAGTCTCAAACTGGTTTCATGAACATGACTGAGTTCAGTGAACTTCAGTGGCCTCCCTCAGTCTCTAGACCTGAATCCAGTAGAACACCTTTTGGATGTGGTAGAAAAGGAGGTTGGCAGCTTGAATGAGCAGCTGACAACTCTGCAGAAATGATGTGTCACGTCCAGCTCCTGAGTCAGGTCTTGTTTTTGTTTCCTCTTGTGTCATTTTATTTATGTTCCTGTTTTATTTTGAAATCACTAAGCTTCTGTCTCATTTCAGATTCACTTCCTGCCCTCCAGTGTTTCCCACATGTTTGATTACCTGTCCCTCTCCTAATGTGTTGCACCTGTGTCCAATTGTCTCCCCACCTCCTAGTTTATTTAAGCTGTGTCTTCCCCTTTGTCTGTGTCAGATTGTCTTTGTCCACAGTGTTAAGTGTTCCAGCCTTTATTTCTCGTGTAGCTCCTTTTGTGTTCTGACCCTGTTTTTCCTCCTCGTGGTTGTTGATGAATTTTGCCTCACTTCTTAGATACCTCTGTCTTCCTGTGTTTTTTTTAACACTCAAGCCAATCTATTGATCAGCGACAATCTCTGACTCTTAAAGCCTCAGCTAAGCTTTGAACACTGACCTTTATGAGCTGCATTTAACCTTTTAAATGGTGTCATAACTCTGTGATTGATCCTCTGCTTCTCTGACCTCTGGTTACTGATGACGCTAAATGTGTTTGACTGATTTTGCCATGTCAACCTTTTCAGAAAACACGATTGTATTTTCCACAGATGTGCAAAAATTAGATGCACAACAAAACAAAAGAAGGAAGAAAACAACATCCACAAACCTCATGTACTTGTCACTGGACTATGAAGACATTTACATAAGCTACAGGTCACAGGATGATTAGGCAGTTAGAGATACTAATGTATAAAACAGGCAAAAAACTGGACTGTTGTGGCATCAGTAACACACCATCAAAACCCACAATCAGACTGCATAACTGACACATATGTCTCCAGAAAGCTGAGATGCCTCCAGACTGATGAAATGAAGTTAATAAATGAAAGTGGGGTAAACTATTCATGTTGAGTAAACCATAACAACACACAATGAACACAATACATCAAATGCACTGCTGAAACAGTGTCAGGAATAAAGCTCACGTGGGGACTGTGGTTACTTTAAGTACAGAGACAGGGCTGGTTTAAACATTTACAGCTGGCTTTAAAGCTGCAGGGGTTACAATGTGTGCTGTTTGTAGCTACTGCTCATTGAAATGAATGAGATGTGTGTTGTTTAAACTGCAGTGTTGGATCAGTACCTGAAAAACAACATTAAATGAACAATTCCAGCTGTTCAGTTATAATTCAGCAATCCTGTGCAAATGATGTACATGAGATGCATCAGTACTTGGATCTTTATTATTGGATTTTTATTCAAGTATCCACTCATTAACTTGTCCTGGAGACTCCCAGCTCATTGCACACCACATTCTTCTGGGCCACTGTTGAGAGCTTCCTGACCTGTGGTGTTAGTGTGTGGTATGGGAACAGCAGTGAGGAGGACTGAAAGGCTTTGCAGAGGGATGATAGAGAGGACAGAAGAAAATCAATGGACTTTCCCTTCCACACCTCCAGCTCACATAAGAAAAGCATCTCCTTCGCAAAGGTGAAAAACTCCTCCCATCCCTCTCACAGCCACCTACCCCCCCACCAGGCAAACAACACCACAGCATCAAAGCCAACAGTACCAGGATGTGCAGTAGGTTTCATCCAAAAGCTGTGAGTTTGCTCAGTACATCTGCCTGTTACACACCTTGGCTAAAATACACAAGCATGCACAAACACACAGACACATACACACACTCTGTACTTGGCACTTTAAATATATGTATGTAAATATCCGTGTGTGTGTGTGGGTTGGGGATGCCGTTTTGGAAATTATTTCTGTGAAGACTGAGCCAACTTGAAAATAGTGAACAAAACAAATATATATATATATATATTTGTCCTGTCCACCAAACCAACCCTGAAGAACCACAGAGAAAGAACAGAGGGTGGCTGAAAGGTGGAGATGGTGGTTTGTGATTAACATCACTGGATCCAGCCTCAGACTGACTGTGACAGAGACTGATTAATGTCCTCCTTTCCTCTGTAATTACAGTCAAGGTGCCCCTGAGGAAGGTGTTTAACCTAATTATCTGGTGAAGGTGCAGAGTGGCCGCCTTCACCAGAAGTATGTATAGAAGTGATAACTGGTAGAAGAAGAAGATGATTCCTTTGATTAAGTAAAGGCAGAAATGTACTTTACTTCAATGAATGCTAACATTAAATTGCAAAGACTGAATAAAGTCCTGTTAAAAATGTAATACCTTTGAATGGAGGCCAGCTCTACTGGATACAACTAATGAACAGACGAATCAGCTAGAAATAAGAGCTGGCTCTGGATCTGTCTGCAACTTACGACAATTATTATGACGACTGTTTTGACACTTTTGTTTACTGTCTAATTATCTTTCCACCAGTTTGTGTTCAGTCAGTCATTCAGGAGCTTATCCTGCTTATTCAGCTGCTGTTAATTCCCACTCAGCTATCCATCATTCCTGCCACAGTGCTGTAGTCAATGAATGACAGTAGATGAGAGAGCAGTTTAAAGAACTGTGATTTGAACTGAATCAGTGTTTTATCACATGGCAAAGTTTAAATTATAGCCTTTATTTAATGTTTGTATACAAAATACCATCAACACATATGGTGTTCTCCGCATGTCCAACCAGTAGGAGACTTGGTGGTTCACCCAGACCTTCATATCTATACCACGATTCCTTCACTAACTATAGTATGTATACTATACTAGTGCTGCAGTGAAAAATCCCACCAAAAGTCATTTCTTATTGTGGCCTGGGGGAAAAGGAGAGAGACAACTTTTCAGCAAGTTTCAAAAATAGTATAAGTTAGACATCTGTCCTGTCGACTCTGGTCTTTTCTAGTTCCTCAGCAGTGTGTGAAACAAACACAAAGTCATCTTCTATTCTTTAAGAGAAACTGAGTCTTTTCCCGCATGCGTTTTTTTTTTTTTTGTCGGTTACCTAGCAACAGTGTTCTCCCGACTCAAGTTTAACCACTAGCATGCAAAGCGTATCTTGCGCTGGACTTCCTGTGCCGAAAACTGTCACACATCTTTTGAAGGCAGCTTCATTTCAAATGTTGTTGCATGAACAGCAAAATCATTGATCCTGTAACAAATACAAACACACACGGGGAGGGAACACAGTCATATGCATATTTGCCAGGTAAAAAACAAGCATCTGCGCAAACATAAAAGAAAACACATCTTCATATCCACTGGAAACACACATTTATACACAGCCTATATGGTGCTGGATGCTGCCAAAGCCTCTGACCCCGCTCTTGTTGTTTTTCCAGATGGCTGCTGACTTGCTCGCATCAAACACCGCTCCCCTCCCTCTGCCCACAAAGCTCTTTTTTAGATTGGAAAAGTCTCCTGCTGACTTTGTCTGTAAAAAATTCCGTTATCTCCAGAATGCAGAGCGGTGTTGTAGAGCTGCTTGTTGATCTCAGTTGGACTATAAGAAACCCCTTCATCCAAACTTATGAAGTCTGAAATGCTCGTCTGGCTCTGGCAGCTGCCTGAACTTCTCCCCTGGACCCCCTCTCGGCTCAGCTAAGCTTGTTTGGGGAAAATTAGGAATGAGTAAAAAAAAAAAAAAGAAAAGAAACACATCAAGCCACAGTCAGCTGCCAGGAGAAGTGATGGGATAATTTCATATGGAAATGAGACTGCCGTCCAAGGAAGACAATTTGAGAACGGCACCAAAGAGCCTGCAGTAATTGGATGTCGCTCATGGGCTGGCTGAAGTTTGACATGCAGCGTAGCTGTGTCACTGGATATTCAAGACTTTCTAGGAGAAATTACTAAAGGAAAAGCCTGCAGCTTTGAGCTGAGTCACGTCCAGCGGGGATACGACTCCTGATGTCCTCTGCCTTTGTCACCATTTGCTGTGTCACACCAGCTGGAATGCCAGTATTTTAGCCTGCGCCACTGTTCTGACCCACTTACTACAGTCCATGCCAAATTTGTCAGTGCCATTTTGAAATCATAAATGTGAGCTGGAAATGAACAGCTGTCATCGTTAACAGACTGCAGATTACTTAAAAACACTAAACTAGGATGTATCATAATCCAAATCATCAGCAACTCACAGTTCTGAGCTGCCAACATTACTATAGGGTGTCTCAGACTCAGTGTGGTGACACTAATATAAAACCTAATGTAGGATAAGCAGAGTCAGATTGTTCCGTTCAGATTTTTTTATTTGGGAGTGTGGAAGGTTAAAACTCAACAACAGATTAAATATCTATGCTTAATGCCACAGATGACAAATCCACAGAGAATTATCACCTGACTTTGCAGTTTCCTCTGACTCTGTAGAGACTTTTAGTGCTTTTCAGCTCATTGTTTTGGTTTGACATCCTGCAGCTTTAGTTTTGGCTCACTGTTATTAACCTCATCTCCCTGATCATACATGTATATGAACATGTGGATTTGGCGACAGCATTGTACGCATCCAGTAAACGTAACAATTTCTTTAACAAACAAATAGCCATATAACTGAGAGCATACAGATCTGTAGGATGCATGTTGTCATGTTTAAAGCTTCTGCAAGCTTTGATTTGTTACAATGCAGCTTGGAAGTACATTTAATCCATTCAGGGCAGTGGGAGATGCCTTTATAACAAAGGAAAGTCTTTACGTTGTGTAGGCTCCAGTGTTCCCAGGGTATGATTCTGAAATGCTGATTATCTGCATTGAAAATACAATGGCTGTGCCTCCGATGTGTTTTATATATACAGTATATATTTACACAAAGGTCACATACTATAATATTAGATGATCAGATCATGTTTCCTGTCAGGTAAGGTCATATAGAATTCACTTTGATGCTCTGTAAACTGCGTTTCCTACTCTACCCAGTCTGAGGCTCTTTGTGTTGAACACTGGCACATTTGTACACATTTATCATAACAAGCGGTAAACCTTTTGATTTCTGGGTAATTCAAATGACCCGTGGCTGTATCCTGCAGGTTGACTCATGGCACACAGCAGTGTTGAAAGACAGGAAATGGGAATTATTTTAATCCAATCATAGGGTACTGCCATGATGCAGAGTTAAACTGCTCTGCTGGATATGCTCCATGCAGAGCTCCAGTATGGGCCAATAAGGACCCCGGGGGGGGGGAAATTGCTTCTTTTGTCAGAATAATTAGGTATTTGTTATTTCATGTGAGAATGTATGCATGATTGTTGTGTGCACGGAGGAAAAATCACATCGGGGACATTGCATTACCTTGCTTCTGAGGTGATGTAGTATGATTATATCTAAGGCAGTCATTGCTGTTGGAATTGCAATAGATTGAGATGACTTGGGTTTTTAAAGCACAAATGGTGGCTAGTGTGCACATCCAGCCCTAGGAGAGTACAGGTGCAGGACAAAGAACAACAACAAGAGAAGAAGAGGCTGTACACATGCTTAAATTTGCAAGCTCCCAATAATTTATCGCAAAGATTCAACCTGTAAGGTCTTTTTCAGGCAAACACTGATGTGAACAAGAAACAGAACAGAGACATTGTACAGAATATAAATGATAATAAAGAAATCTGTATTAGCTCTAGGTCTTACGGGCTGACCCTGTGTTTTGGCTGAAATTCCAAAATGTTAGACCTTGGAGTAGGTATTTCTCTAAATCACAGGCCCTGGGAAACTTTCTCAATGCCAATTTAACTTAAGCTGCTGATGGAATGGCTCGTCTGCTGAAGATGGACTGCTAAAGGGTAGCTCTCCTTGCCAGTCCGACTTTTACCACACCATATGGGCAGCCAAGAAGGTATATGACATGAGTGGTACTACAGGTGATCACACCGGTCAAAAGTGTGAAAGTGTATTTTAATGAGATCTGTTTTAATTATACAACAATGTTTTTTATTGGCTCCACAAAGCTGAAAAGCCAATGGGAGTATTTCGCACAGCACAAGGTGGGTTATTAAAGGCACCCTGTGCTCTTTTTGTTTGGAGACACTGTTTGACTCATATTGGTGTACCTTTTTTGCGAGAAATCTGTTGGTAAGACCTACCACCTGCCTGGTCACTGCGATTTCTGTGGCACACCGTCAGGCACAAAAATCTGGTCTGTTTAAACCCTTGGCTGGAGTTTCTTGTTGTCAAAGCCCCCTCGGTATAATTTTAAGGTGGAGTAAAATTTCGCCAGGCAGCCAAGCAAAAAAGAGTTTGCAAGGGACAGTGATGGAAACAAGCAAGGCAAGCTGTACTTCTGGAAGGACAGAAAACCAGAAAGATCCTAGATGTCTACCTCTCATTGTGACTCTGAATCAGATGCCAGCTGTCAATCACATCACGGTTTGTCTTTTTTAGCCCGTGCTAACACAGCAAAGTGTCAGTTCAGCCGTGGGTGGGATGTACCATGAGGAAATGCATAATTGGCCAGAAGCCCCGCCCCTCCCGGTTACCAGGAGCAACCTGAAGATCCAGTAATGAACTGGATCATTACAGAGCTGTATGATTATTGTACATCAGCTCAATGCCAGTCATGCCCGTGACTTAGAAACTCTGATTGATTTGCAAATATTCTTTACAAGCATAAAACTGAGAGAGAGAATTCTTTGCCCCGGCCCCAACCAACCAGCCTCCCCTTTCAGCTGAGACGGTGTCTACCCCCTCTCTATGTGTCTAAGCTGTTGTGCTCTTTCCAGGCTTCACTCCACAATTAGTTTTTCTTATCCTGTCCTCGCAGACCAATAAAACTTTATTAATATTCTCTGCCACAGTGACATGTTCCTCCTGGGCTGTTTGATTCCGCACAGCTGAGAACACAAGTTATTAGACCGGACAGCCAAGAAGACAGGCAGCATAAACCACAGGAACAACATGGGTGAAAGGACCGAGGGGTGAAAAACACAGGAAGAGAAAGACAAGAAATAAAAAAGGCACAATGTTCACTGTGTTCTATGAAGCCACTGACCTGGATGTAAAAATCTGTTTGGTCTGTAGATGCAACAGGCCACTAATGTCCTCATAATCAAACCTAGAATGGCTTCATTCAGTCACAGTTTGTATTAATGACTTTATTACTGGACAGTGGTGGAAAGTAACTAAATCCATTTACTCAAGTACAGTATGTAAGTACAGTTTTAAGGGGCTGTACATGAGTATTTTTCTGTCAGAGGAAAATGCTGGACATTTTAGCTTTAATAAACTATTACTTTTAAGATTTAGATTACTACATATAAAAGCATATACATAAATACTTATGAATTACAATACACTGTCAAAGCCACTGCGTCCCAGCCTCTTTGATCCCTTACAAAAAGCAGTCTCTGGTGGCATTTCTGGTCATAAACTGTGATCAAGCTATGGTTAGAGTCAAGCAAAATACATTCAATAGAAAGGCAAATAATCATATCACTGCAGGACTGTGCTGAGACATGAACTCCACTTTCCTGCATGAAAGTCACCCATACTACATGACCCTCCACCCTGCACACCCTTTTTTCACATCACTACATTATAGGCACTATACAATGCTCTCTGCACTGAGCAAATGTAGCTCACCATTTCTGTTTGAACATTTTGCATTTGGAAAACCTGTATGGGCAAAGAGCTCTGCTGCTGGATTAAAGGGGCAGAATGGTCACAATCAAAGAAACATCAGCAGCAGCATCAAATCCCAAAAAACATTTTATAGCAATAATAATGCTATCTGGGGAAAAAAAAGAATAAATAAATTAAAGAACATCTGTATATTAACATGCAAATCAAATTAGGGAATTGTACTTTCTGGAGATTTTTGTTGATGTTCAGAGCAAAAAGCACTGTTTACCCTTGTTTATGGAGTACAGGTGTACGTCTGGAAGCTAAACTCACACATATTGGTATGAATATTGCTGCTAAGATCAAGTGTCCTGCTGTAAATGTTGTTTTATCCCACACATGTTTTTAGTGTTTACATGGTATTGCACAGGGCATCTAGAGACTGTGACTTCGTATAGACTGACAGTGTCTGTGTGATGAGGAGGTAAGGGTGGATGGATGGACAAAACACAGGACCTTCACATGGGAGACTGTTGTTCCTGTCCTGTTTTAAACCAACAATCGGTGTTGTTTCTTTTACCCACGACCGCTCCACAACCATAATCGCGTTTATTACCGTAGCCATGATGACAAAAGGGATGAACAATGATAGCATCCTTCTTGTCATTATGAATATACAGTTGTAGACCTAAAAATAGATATTGTTTAGCTGCCAAAGTTGTGGTTACACTAGACAAATGAGCATTTGTCTGATGGGTGGCACCAAAGTGCCACTCAGTGGGTATTAGCAGTGTCACAGTTATTATCCATTATCCCACATGTATCAGTCCCAGCATCATTTTGAACTCTTTCATAGATTTGTACACCAGGTTAACACTGAGACCAGGTTTTCAGAAGCAGGAACACCAAACACTTCTGTTCTGAATCCCAATTCTTGAAAAAAGATTCGTCTCTTCTCAGTGTTTACTCAGTGTTTCACCTTGTGAGCTGATATGGCAAATTAATTGGTTTGGAGTTGCTCATTTACACATCTAGCTGTTATGGAGCAACATTATTAGTCATTTGGAGTCATGTTTCTGGCCTCCTGGTGAAAGTGAGAACAATGTCACTGTAAGAGAAGTGAGACTGAAAACAGTACAGACAGATAAACCAGACGATAAACAATGATGTGGGGAGCTGCAGATTCAGGTGGTAATTTTCTTTTACATTTCCAGGATACAGTGTTATTATTAAAATACCAATCATAATGTTTTGCTGTTGCCACAGTTTAAAAACAATTTAACAATAAAGGTCAGTGAAAGCTGATTATGAAATTGAATCTCCTGAATAAAAATATAAAGGCTTGCTCAGTTCACTGTTTAAACATTTGAACTTTCGACTTTATCTTTTACAATTTGACACAAAGCAAATAGATGACAAGGCTAATTAAAACATATTTTTTCTATCTTTAGGATGTGAATATTCCTGTTGCTTGTGTAACAGTGTTTACACTGGTCTGACACACTTTCTGTGGGTTACATCAGCTCATAATTTACATACCAGTTCAACAACAGCTTTAAAGGAACAATGCTGGTCATTCAGGATGGGGGCTGAACATTAGAGCAGAACAATAATGTATTATCCGTCAGACTTCAGTCAGGGCTAACAGTGTGCTCTCAAGGTGTAAAGGGCAATATTACAGTCTGTTTATGACTATTATTGACTGTTTCTTCCCACTTGTTTGAACTGAATGTAGCGTTAAACCCTTTACAGGCACAGCTGTGCGTCAGGATGGTGTTGAGTCTGTGAGGGCAAGACAGTGATTTCAGTTAATGTTGTGTCCTGGATGAGTCGTTCACAGTTATACTTTCCCAGACTGCTGAGGCACATATTTTTCCTTTATTAAATAATCCTTCCCTGCACAAGACTAACTTGACCTCTTCTGGAACAATTAATCCCATCTGGACAGGCCTTTATATAACCCTTGGTATTTTACAGAGTCTTTCTTTGCTCAGGGGTGCAGTGTAAATGTCAAACTAACCGTAAGTCAAGCGGTTTGGTGCAGATTCCGCCTGAGACATGAAATACGGGCTGTGACTTAGGTGCTGATTGCTGACACTGAAGTTTCTGTGAGAGGGCAGCGTTGACAGTATCAGCACACCAGCTCATACAATAAATCTGACTGAGCAGGAGGAGAAAGGCAGCACAGTGGCATTGTGTGCATAACAGTGTGACTCAGCAGCAGCACAGGATCCATATACATCAAAACCTGATAAAGACAGATCTAGACATTTCTGGAGTTACTGTTAATACCCCCACACAAACGCACACAACTGCAGACCTGACCCCCCCCACACACACACACTTGCTATATTTCCCTGGACCCCCCTGTGGGAACCACATCTTCCAGACCTTTCATTCTGTGGCAGCACAGTGACTGAACGACTGAAGCTCTCGATCAGATCTTTGATCATGACACTGCTGAGGAGAGAGGACAGAATGAAACTGACAGTGACGAAGCATTAGAAGGGGACGTGACGTGTCAGAAGTGGAAGACAACACATGAGACAACTGATGAGGAACTATCAAGTTATGATGATGATGAGGAGGGCCCCTACTGAGCCTGTCCTGGTCTTCATCCCATCTGAGAGGAGAGACAGGCAGTCAACTGAGAATGTTATCAGGATGATCCCAGCGCTGACAAGGTACGCTATGACTCCTGGACTGATAACATGCTCAAACATCAGATCCTGCTTTGAACTCTTCCTGACGGAGTCAATCAAAGCCGTAATCCTAAATCTGACAAACTTGGAGGGGAGATAAGTGTTCAAAGAGAATTGGACAGATATCCGAGCATACATGGGTCTATTGATTCTGTCTGGTGTCTATAGATCCAGAAATGAATCCACCTCTCGTTTATAGCATGCAGTCTGGTCAGGGACGGTTCTGTGCCACTGTGTCACTGCAGACATTTCACATGTTGTAACAGGTGATGGTTTTGACAACAGAGATGCACGTCCTGGCCATTGTCAGGACAAGTGGGACTGGCTACGCTTGAATGGTGGAGCTCCGGAGAAGAACCAGACCAGGCCAAGCGTGTCAGCATGTCTCCAGCAGCACAACATCTTCATCACGTGAAAATTTCTTTACTTCGTATGGCCTTGGCCAAAAGCTGCTATGGAGAAAAGACTTTGGTGGAGATGAAACAAGCCCGGATCTCCTTCTGCATAACATCCTGTCCTGGACTACTGAAGTCCAGGATTGACAAGATCTGCTACTTTTCCTCCCTCAACTCTCATGTACTAGTTTTTCTATTTCTGGATGTTCTTTTACACGCTATGGCATTTTGTTGAGATGCTTACTCACACTAAATTACGTAGAATGTGTATTTCATTCATTTGAATATGCACATATGTGTATCCAGGTGAATGATGGGTAGAGTGTTTTGGGGCTGTTTAGACAGCGTGGTATGATTTGCTTGTGGAATTGGGACTGAAATAGCTGAGGAGCCCCCCCCGGGACGTCAGGCACAAGGAAGTGGCAACAGGGAACTAATGACTGCCGAGGTGTGTGTTTATGCCTACGTGTAGCATAATATGTATTTTTGCCTATGTGTAGGATAAATATCCTTGTTGCTGCTGCTGCTCAGACAGGTTGAGAGACATGTGGAAAAGCATGAGAGAGAGGCTGAGAGCAGGACTTCAAGCTGCCTTCTGTAACGGAGCAATGAGATACTGCTAAAAAGGTGCAGCTGCAAACATGTAATGTAGCTGTGTGATACACACACACACACACACACACACACACACACACACACACACACACGTGCACTCTAACACATACTGTACATTTCAAGCATGTGCAGCTATGGAGCTCTATGTGAATGATTGCAAAGTGGGAACGTATTTGGTGAAAAACAATTATAATCATCATCATCAGAATCCTCTTGCAGCTGGAAGATACACAGTTACATTTCAACTTGAAACCTTATGAGGACAAACATGGTCCAGCTGGTTCAGCTTGTGAAAAAAATCTTTAACTTGGTGTTTTTGATTGCTGAGTTTTGTTTTTGTTTTTTTCATCCAGAAAGTCCAAACTGCTGGACACAGACATTTCATCTGAAAATATACCAATATAACAGGTCAT
The DNA here is from genome assembly GCA_037833715.1 of Toxotes lorentzi. Classification (NCBI taxonomy): domain Eukaryota; kingdom Metazoa; phylum Chordata; class Actinopteri; family Toxotidae; genus Toxotes; species Toxotes lorentzi. The sequence goes on along the minus strand of JBBMJY010000011.1, from coordinate 17,323,904 downwards.
AAACACTTAAAGTAAGGAATCCACAGAGGGGTATTTTTGTTACTAAAAATCAGATTCCACATGAAGCAAGATTTTCAATAAGCTCATTACTGGTAAAGCATTTGTGATTGTGAGTGTGTGTGTGTGTGTGTGTCCTTGTCAGGGTGGAGTGTGGGGACCTCACTTCTCCTGCACAGGTGATTCAAATCCAGTCATCAGCTCGCTCAGCCCACTTCCTGGATGTATATGAGGCTAGGTATTAAACGCACCTCGTTCATCCTACCTCGTCCATGGATCAACCTCATCGTACCTCCAAGACGCCATTCAGTCTGTTTTCTGCCTCCCTGGCACAACTCAGACCTGCCTTTGTTTGAAAGACATTAAATCGGGATGAACTTAATTCTAGCCTCAGTGTTCTGTGTCTGCATCTGGGTCCAGTGTCTGTGCTTATCTTATTAGACCGTAACATCTTTTAGCTCTGTTTTTTGTCTTTCAGGTTTTTTTATATGACTGCTGTATGTTCCACTATGTTCACCAGCTAGTCACTATCTGTGTCTGTCTGCTGTTTGGGGCTGGGTAGGTAGTGTACATTGGTTTTTTTTGATACTTTCTCACTGGAAATTAAGTTTCTGAGAGCAGTTTAGAGTGAATGAGAACAATACATTTGAGCTCAAAGATAATATTTGTAACTCTCACAGTATAAGTGGGTTTCCATCCATCTGTTTTCATGCACATTTTCAGTTCGTGCATAAAACGTCCTGAGAGGAAAGACTGAACAAAAACACAATTTACTGAATGTGACATACATTAACCATGTGATTAAAATATCCACTGAAGCTTCACTGAGGAGATGAAAAATTGTGGCATATGAAAACTTCAGATCTGTGTGAAGCGATCGATGAGGAGACTGTGTGTAAGAGTCATGATTTCAAATACGAATTACATAGAAAACCTTTGTATTCCATATGTTTTCGTCCATACTATCTGATGAAAGACTTACACAAGGCGTGAGAACGGCACGTCTCATGGGACAACGTCCCAAGGACACGGACCAGCTCATGAATCTAAAACATGAGCGAACACAAAGAGAGTAAGGAGTGAACAGAAAGACAAATACACAGATACTGTAGACTGATAGATGTGGAACTTTGGGAGTTTGATTCACGAGCTGCAGGACACAGCATGTGTTCATTATTCATCTCTTAGACACTAATGAAATGACGGAGATTAAAATTCACATGGAGTCTTTCCCCTTGGCAATCCTCAACTTTTCAGTGTGTGTTACATGGTATTACACCATGTGAGAAATATTACAGCAGGAGTTGAAATACTCCAAAGTCACTGATGGATGTTGCTCATCTGAAGGATAATGATGAATGAAGGTTGAGGGGGAAAAAAAAGGGACTTTAACGAAATGTATTCCCAGAGAGGGAGTCAGGATCCACCCCCGTCATTAAAGCTCCTTTGGTAATAAGTTCACTCAATGAAGCCACAAAATGAGACATCACTGCTGTGAACAAATAACACCTGCTCAAAAGGATGACAGCAATCTCACGTTCAAGATGCAAGAAACAGAACTCCTACTAAGTGTTTTATGGTTATGTTTAGGTACTTAGTACTTGGTCAGGGAAGGATCAGGGTCTGGTTTAATACAGAAAAAGTAGACAATGCATGCAAAACCACAATGTTTCCCTGACCTCAACTAAAGTGCTTCTATGTTATAATGTCACACTATGCTAAACTAGGCTGCACATGCACAACAGCCAGCCCAGTTAGCAACATGAAAAGCACAGTGTCAGTAACACAACAGCAGCAGTTACAATCCTCTATCAGTGTTAACACTTGATGAGCATTCATTGGGTTAATAAAACGTGCATCTGTATGGTATGGTCCTGAGCAGTGGGTGTTAGCCACGTCTAAGTGAAGCAGATAGCGTTTATGTTTCTGATCTCACTCTGAAACCTGATCCTGGCCCTGAAACCATTTAGTTTGATGTTGATGGATCGTAATATGCTAGGCGTTGGCGTGGAATGAGGCTTGGCTGACTTTCGTCCCCTGGCTTTCAGCATTGGTGGGAGGAAATTCAGGCCATGGCTTGAATCCCTCACAGCACTGGTTATGCTGAAACACACTATAAATCACAATGAAGCTAAAACATATAGTATAACAACAAAAATCATGTAAAACAACCTGAACAGGAGCCAACAGCCTGATGGAGCACAATCAAAAGACGCTCATCAGTACAAAACTAACAGCATCAGCTCACACGCTGGAATATGAGCTGCCACATCTTTTCATGTGCAAATGAAGCAATCTAGTAATTGGGATAAATTAATCCTTTCACTTCCTCTCCTCCATTATAATCACATCTTCCTTTCATCCTCTGTCTTCAGCTCCTACTTCCTTTCCTCCTGCTTGTCTGTCACACTTGATAATTGCAGCAAACTTTATTTCTTGCTGGGTTCAAGTCCAATATGTCCTAGGCAAGCAGGATAACTGTATGTATATTTCAACGGGTTATATAACAAATGTGTCTGGTTATTTAATAGCTGTAATAGAAACTGTTCTGAATGTAACATGCCCAACAGAGTTATAACTGAATCCTCCTTTATTATCTTACGACTGTGATCCAGTTATTCCGTGTCATTAAAGCCTCTGATCGGCTCTGAAATTGCACATCGCACATGATGTTCCTTTTCAGTGAGTCACCCATTCTCATGTGCGTGTCTGACCTTGAGGTGGATATGAAGACATACAATGTACTGTAACACACACACACACACACACTGAGGGAGTTTTCCTGATCAGCGTGGTGGATGATCACCCGTGAGAGGTCAGTACTGGAGACCTGCTCGGCTAAGCTCTGGCATCATTACTACCAAACGCCGTGACATACAGTGTCCTTTTCTCGCTGCCTCTCATTTTCTTCAAAGCTGCAGCAGTCAGTGTTTTCAACACTATGTTTTCTTTTCACATGAACAATGAATCAAATGACTAAGTGTAATGTAATGTGAAAAGTGTGGTTTATAATGACAAACCCAGAAAATTGCTATCAGCTACTTGTCTTGATTTTCCAGCCTACGATGTTTGTGTTGGGTCACTCACACTCAACAGCCTTGAGCCTTAATATATAGCCTGTATATATAGATATATAGGTTATGGTTTCTGGCCATATTTATCAACATCGTCCCTTTCCTCCCCCTATCTGCTTTCTCCTCCCCCCACCTTCCCCTTCTGCCCCTCAAATGGATGTGTCACTTGGGAAAAATACTCTTACATATTCATTCGCATCAGTGCATGTGTTATGTTTGTGTCATGAACTTGCATCATTGCGGATCATGTTCATGGATGAAATCTCTGAACCAGTAAGATCCACTCTCAGTTACAAACGCATAGAGGGAAACTCTCCTCCACTTCACTCTTACCGACACCGAAAACTCAGCAAATGAAGATGTGATCTCCACTATAGACACACACACACACACACACACACACACACACACACACACACACACACACACACACACACACACACACACACAAACAATCAGAGATGCATAAATTCAGCTGTGCATCCTCAAATCCGCAAATCAGTGTAGTACAGTCACTGATTTACCGAGTTACATAAACTCTCATTAGCTACTGCAGGAGCCTACAAGACTACATTAATGTTTATGTTTATGTGCCTGTTTTTCTTTCAATGCACACACACCTCTGTGACTCTGATTATGGCTGAGATCGAATTATCAAACAGCAGTTTTTTTCACTGTGGGAGGGGTGGTTATGTGGAGCCATGCCATAAACCTGTGATCAGTCAATCCGTCCAGGCTCTGTCCAAGTGTTTTTACACTGCACTGCACAGCAAGGTCAAATAGTCTACCTGTACCACTAATAAAGCTCTGCTCTGCACTAAGACTCTGATAAGGCTGAAAGTGATCAGTAAACAGTAAATAAGGATTTTTTAAACATTATTTTAATTGTGACTGACATCGTCGACTGAGGACGTCACTTGTGTTGCAAAAGGGAAACATACCAGTAAACAGACAGATTTACCTGAGATGTGCTGCAGGTTGTGAAAAAAAATGCATATATATTGCAGAGAACCCCATGGGGGGTGACCACCAATGGAGCCTTTGACAGAGCTGTAACAGGTAATCAATCCAGCCATCTATTTTCTGCCAATTACTCAGGTTGGGCTGTCAGCAGGTTATGTAAGGTATCCCAGGCGTCCCCCTCCACAGTCATGTCCTCAAGCTACTCCTGGGGGATCCTAAGGTGTTCCCACCCCAGATGGAACACAGTCCCTCCAGGGATTTGAGTGTTTGCCACAGGGTCTCCTCCCAGTTGGACAAGCCTGAGCGGCTCCACAGGGAGGCATCCACTTCAGACTTCTGAACCACCTCAACTGGCTCTTTTCAGTGCAGACGACCAAGCTGAGGAGCTGTTGAAATGTTTTTGAATAATTTGTATTTTTGAAGTCGTTTGAATGGTACACACATGAACATGACAATAATGTAAGAATGCTACACAGCAGAAACATCATACTAACACCAGAGGTGATCTCTATGGAGTAAATGTTCATATTAATGAGGAAAAGAATTTGCTGTAACATCTTAACACTTTTGAGGTTTAGGAACACATTTACACTATTTGTGCAATCATCCAATAAGCCAATCACGTGGCAGCAGTGCAATGCATAAAATCTGCTGAGGCTGCAGATGGTATGGTCACAATTTGGCATCAAAAGCATGAATCCATGGACCCAGCCTGCCTTCTGTCAACAGACCACGCTGGTGGTGGTGTGATGTGTGGGGAATGTTTTCTTGGCTCATTTTGGGCCTTAATACCAATCAATAATCGGTTGAATGTCCCAGCCTATGGCATGTGTTCCTTTATGGCCACAGTTCACCATCTTCTAATGGCTACTTCCATGAGGATAATGCTCCATGTCACAAAGCTAAAGTCTCAAACTGGTTTCATGAACATGACAGAGAGTTCAGTGAACTTCAG
>JBBMJY010000011.1:17279221-17291772 GCA_037833715.1 Toxotes lorentzi | reverse complement strand
TTTCACCCAGCCCGGCCCTCGGCAGGAGGGTCCCCCATATGAGCCAGGTTCTGCTCAAGGTTTCTTTCTGTTAAAAGGGAGTTTTTTCTTGAAGGCAGTATTTTGAGATGAGGTTTATTTTTTGGAATATTCCAGGCCCAGGGTGGAGAGCAGAAAGATGCAGTTTTACCCAGATCTGAGCAGACGATAAGGACACTGAAGATTATCCATCTAGATGATCTGGTTTGACAGAAACAGGAGGAAGGATTTTACAAACAGGAAGCTTCCCAAGGATGGCTTTAAAGATGAAAAGGTACATATGAACCTCTCTCTGCATTTCTGGTGAAGTTAAGTGAAGTTGTGGTAATGATTTTCTTTTTTAAAAACTTGTCACTGAATTAGTATCTATCTGAAGTTTGCTAACATTAACTAACATGAGCCACTCATAAAGATGCCGTGTAGAGTTTGGTTGGAATGAAAACCTGCAGAATCTCAGGCCTTGCTGTCACATGGAGAAAAAAAAAAAAGAAAACCACTGACCTAGAAAAACTATAGCTCTCCTGTGTCCCATGTCAGTCCATTCTACAAAAGTTGACTCACTGTCCTATATTCACAGTTTGGAAAACTGTGTGTTTGAACTCAACATGAGTCACAGAGCCTATTTCTGCTGGGCCTTCACGTAGAAAGAAAGTAGCAATATGCTTCAGTGAGCTTCAGACCCATACAGAGCCAGATTAAAATTGGCTCCCTCGCTGTGAAAAGTTGAAGAAACAGAATTTTACAGATAAACCTCAGGTTCTAGACGGCTGAGCGCAGTGTGCCAGAGCCGCAGGACAAGAGCTCAATGTCATTTCACAGCTTTAAGAGGAGTGCTAGATGCTGGCAAGGATTTTCAGACAGAAACAGAGGGAGGTGAGAGGAGGAGGTGTGGGAGAGGAGGGGGCTTATCCAAATACATCACTGCCAGTGTGAGCACATACACATTCAATGAAGAGCCAGAAGGTCAACAATGTGTGCCTGGTTTAATTATGTTGAAATATATGGCAGTGATGTGGACAGCACCTAGGTGCATACTGGGAAGAGAAGCTGTCACCAATCTGTCACCGCCTGTCTGCCACAGCTCAGACACACCTCGTTCACCTGCATGTAAACGTGTGAAATGTTAAATGCATTTTAAATGTATACTTAAATGCATTAAAGATAATTATCTAATGATGTGGCATCTAATGACAGGAGACTGTGATTAGTGAATACTTTTCAGTTTAAATCTGAAAGTAAATATATCTGTACTTTTACTTTAACAGGCTTTTCACTGTAGGAACAGACCAACAGCTGAAACTTCATATTAACTTTGGTTAAATGTTTTTGGTGGGTGTTAAATGCACATATGGGCGTTTTTTTTAAGAAAAACTGTGAACCTGTCCTTTAGGGAAAGTCAGGGATCGTAATCAGTCACCTATTTTCATGATGGTGTGGCTTTCCACTGTATTACTAAGGACCTGTAGTTTGTTTGCTCTGGTTCAAATCACTTGTTGAGTTTTTCAGCCTGGGGCTTTTTCCCTGTTTTTTTTTCTTTTCACACAAAGAAAAATGCAAGTGACACAAAATGCAAGGAACAATTCACCGAGGGAGACAACGAGGAAGATGATGAAGGTGATGAGCTGGACAATGACAAACTGTGAGCAGGTGGGAAGAAGGAGGGACCACAAGACCAGTAATGCACTATGCATCTACTTTTCAAGGCTATAGCTCAGCAGTGTAACTGCTAAAAAATGTGCCTTGGTGATTTACTGACTGATACAATCATACATTTTACTACAATAAATAATTACATGCACAGTGTGTGCAGCCATGTGCAGGTAGCGTCTGCTGAAAAAGAACAGTTCCCAACTGCTGGAAGCTGAGATTCATTTCACAAAAAAAATTGTTATTATCATCAGTGCCTTGAATCTGGTCTAAACATATATGATAACATGTTAGTGTGTGGCCAACAGTGAATGTGCACCTATAACCTTGTCAATTTGTTTTCACTCAAGACGTCCTATCAGTAAAAACGGGATTATCTTGTAGTGGCTGTATAATCCAATACGTTTGTGTTATCTGCATGATAATTCAGTGTTATGTTTTGCAGATGCTGTCGTACCAGTGGTCATACTGGTATGCTTGTGGTTTGCCATGTGAGCCATTAGTTGGTTTTGGAGTCAGTTCACCTTCTTGAGCTACTGAGACGTGGGCACGATCACAAGCGTCATTCCTTGGGCCGTGGGTGACATAGTCTGCTGTGGCACAGCTGAGTGATGCATAGGCCCGGCACTAGCAGCGGCTGACCCCACGGGAGCTGGATGAATCCAGTGCGGTGACTGTGGGTGCTGTTTGTTACCAGGACACAAAGCAGTGATGACAGTGCCCATTATCTGCATGGGGCTTCATAGACTGGAATCTCCTTTCCTCTGTGTCCCGTTGTGCCCTCATCACTCGGTCAAAGGCCTCATTTTCCCGTTTTTTTTTTTATGTTTCTGCTCAGCTTCATACATTTCCTCTAGCCGCCTCCTCTGTTGAGTCATGAATGACTGTAGCCCATTATCAGATAAACTAGTCGTGGATGTGTTCTGAGCTGTGATAGTTGGCTGTCTTGCTTTTTCATAATTGGGTGTTGTTGTTTGAAGTTTCTTCTGCACCTAAAGGATAACAGTTATCTGAACTACAGCATCTATACATCAGTCATCATTCTTCAGCTAGCTGCTGCAACTACCCAAACTGCTTCAGTTTGCATGCTCTCCCGCATCCCAGAATGCAAAGCACACCTGGCTACAGGAGCCATTTAACTCAAACTGGCGGAGTACACCTGTTAGTTGAGTCAGATCGAGGTCCGATCACATTCTCATCACATACAAAAATCTCCACGGTTTGTCTGGGACTGGAGCAAGACCACCTCCTGTCAAGGGTCTCGGTGCGGTTGTTTTGGTCTGCATCTGAGTGTGATTACTGTGTTCACACCAGCCCAAACAAATCGCACCAGGAGGGAAAACTAACCAGAGTCCAGTTTAATCAAACTACATAACGCAATAACAGTATAGGAGTGCAGTTCAGTCTGGCATAAACATTACCAGGATTTGCTTGTGTACCCACATGCACAGACCAGATCAAGATCATAGCACCAGGCACAGAAACAGATCCTGGTCAATGACACTGTCTGTGTGAATGATAAGTTAATTTACACGTAGCATCAAGCGTTAAAATCCAAATCTACCCCCCCCCCCATCTCCTTCTTCTCATGTTCCCTTGAGGTGAAACTGCACCAGCAGTGCAGTGAAAGGATTGGAAATACAAACACCAAGCCTTTGAATTTAAAATACTTTTATTTCATAAACAATATCTAAATTTAACTTGGTTGGTCACATACACGGTAAGGATAGAAAATGCTTGACTTAATAAGAGAAAACAACAAGAACTGGGCATTCCTATCTGCTCCTTGAGTTTAAGCTTACAAAGTGAGCTCATCAAGTGAGGACGATGGTGAAGATCTAAACAGCGGTCTGGTGGTTAGAAAACTGTGCTACATGTGGAACATGGAGATTCAGGCACCTGCACTGCTGAAGTGTCTGTGAAAAAGACGTTGAATTCCTTGCAGCTGCAGGGACGATGCAACCTCTGACCTCTAATCTGTATATGGAAGGTGACTTTATTTCTGGAAATCATGATAGTGTCTTAATAAACTCAGACAGTTCAGACGCTTTTGTTCGAATCACGGAGAAAGACGAGTTAATGCTAGGCACCTTTCTCATCGCCTGCTTTATTCACCACTCATTCTGTATTACCATGGTGTGGTTACATGTTTTCTTTCATTTAAAGTATGCAAGCCGTCAGGATCTCACAAATAGACACAAATAAATCAGTTTAAATACCGAAAAGACAACATTTTGGTCCATGGTGTAAATAGAGCTAGAAAAGATTCACATTGTCTCCCCATCTTTAAACAGGGCTGAATAGTTCTTTACATGTTGGAAGACCTTCACCTGTGTGGCTAGACTATCATAAATTATTTCTAATATATAGCCAAATATTGCGAATATTGTGCAAGATCAAAGACACTATTTGTGCAAAGAATGTGTGCTCCTCTACTATAAAAGCTTTGATGGGTTTCAGTTTTTTTTTCCCCTTACTTCAGTTTGAGTTTTAGAAAAGTTTCCCACAATAGAACAACACTAGGACAACACTAAGAAGGCATTGGCTGTATAGAATACCTTTGCTGTAGATCAATTAGAAATGCCTTTTGTTAAAGAATACACCAAAATGCACACGTCACAAAAGCCATTCACATAATGTTAGAACGAAAAATCCACAGGCCATGGACTGTATGTGCCGTCTGTGGGGAAAATAAAGAGAATTCTCCACCCTGGTGCTTCCTCCAGAGACCATTTCTCTTTTCTGTACAGTGTGATCCGTCCATCCACTCGTCCGTCCATCCCTCGTGTGCGACTCACCGGTGAAGCTACGGTTGGTGAGGCGTGGATGAGGAACGACTGAGGGTCGGTGAGTGGTGCTGGGCTGGACAGTGCTTCACCGTGCTGAGCCTGAGACAAACTGTGTAAACGCTACTGTGCTCTTCGTTCCTCTGGGCCTCCGGCACTGCTACTGTACAGTGAGTACGGTATCACTCCAGAGGATGTGTTTTTATATGTTTGTGTGTGTGTGTGTGTTTTTGTGTGTGTGCGTGGTACAAACATTGGCCAGGCAGTGATTCACTTGGGTCTTGCTATGACCAATCAAACTGTAAACAGCAGATTTAGTCCTCGGTTTTTATGTACAGTCGAGCATAAAACATGTCCTTTCTTCTTTGGGGGGAAGAGCAGAGAAGAAACTTCAGCCCCAACATGTTCATTGCTTGGCTTCACAGCGAAAAAACATGTTTTTTTCTGATCTTCTTTACTTTTAAATTTCCTGTCTTTCAATTCTAGACTGACCCAGCGGCAGTCAGTGTATCCAGAGGCTTTTCTATTTCTCTGCATTTGCTGATAAATCAGTTGTTATGAGGTAACCAAGGAGTAGATCATACTGAAACACAAGAGAAGAAACAGAAAATAGGACGTGAGTCAAGGCAGGAGGTGACAAAGTGAAAATTACATAAAGATTCAAATCATCTAGTGGCCCATTTAAAGCATTAAGATAAAGCAAACTGTGTGCTCAACGTTTCATTGATCCATAGTTACTTTTCTTGGTGATTCATCTCAATACTGCTGTCTCAGCTGCTTGCAGATTTAATGGGGAGTCTGTTTGTTTATGCACTTGAAAGATGGGAGCTCAGAAGTGGACTTATTTATCCTGGTTTCTGACAGCAGACCTTTATATGTGATGTCTCTTTGAAGCCTCCCTGTCATAATCTGCATTATTCGGACTAATGCTGCGTTCACACGCTGTGTTTGTTTTCTAAAGGTGATTTATGTTTTGCCTCCAAGATGTTGAGGTACTGTACCTACAATGCGTTGCTGTGTCAGGGATCCTGCTGGGCACTTTAATTGGTCCACATAGAATTTGGCAGGATTAAAGCAGCAGTAATATGAGAGTTAAAGCCAGACAGTGTAACTTTTGAAAGAAGAAATGACACATTCTTCTTCTTATAAAAGAAAAGTTGAATTCATATTAAGTAAAACTCACCCTGAGGTTTTGCTGCTGCAGCTCTAGTACGAGCAGCAGCTTTTTTTTGGCAAATGCTAGCAAACTTTAAATAGATATATCTATGAAACTGACATTACTGAGTTTGCTGTGTTTCTTTGTGCGTCCCCCCCAAGTGTCGTACATTTCATCATCTGGCCATGTCCGAGTTCACACACAAGAGAGTCATGTACTCATCTGCCGCCCACGTGTGTTGTGGGATATGGCTGTGTTCAGACTGATGTCAGCATTGTGTGAAAAGCAGCAGCCTCCCAGTTCATTTCAATGAAACGACAGTTTCTACACAGTGGGAGGTGGGGCTGGATCTACTCCTCATCATGTTTTCTTTTGAGGTTTGTTTCTCCATATTTGCGCTATACAAGCTAAGTTGCAAATTTGAACTTGTAAATGTCTTTGCAATTTCCAGGTGTCAATAATTTTGAATTATTGTAACTTGTGGCCAAAGTTGCAACAGTTTAGCAAAAGTTACATGGTCTTTGTTTAAGTCTGACATTTGAAAAGCCCGACAGCTGTGGAGTTAGGGACCATGACCTAAAAACAACAATCCTTCCTGGCATGTTTGTACTGTTTTTAAATTAATTTATTTAATTCTTTATTTATTTCCTAAAAGCCTGCAGCTGTGGAAAACTTGCCACTGAATGCAAAATTAAAAAGCAAAGGCTGATGAGCATCATGTAATGCAATGAGCATGTATAAAACAAGCTGCAAAACACACATTGCTGCAAAGTGGAGATGTGATTTCACTAGAGCAATGTTTTTTTTTTTTTTGTACATCATGTAAACCTTTGACAGTGATAAGCTTCAGTCACAGTGTGGTCAAAACACTATATGATTATTTGACCAAACATTTACCTGTGAAAGAAAAAAAAAAGGATTGCATGAAAGAACAACATCTGATTGGCGTCCAAACGTTTGTATGCAGCCCTTTGAGCTGAGGGGAGACAGATCGAGAGTGAGTGGCTGGTTTCTTCTCAGAGACTCCACCTCCTCCCACTAAAATCTTTGAGAGCCAGGGACAGAACATCTTTTCTGGATGTTCTGTCAAAGTCCAGACTGGCTTGTGGAATCAGTGACACAGATCAGCTGGTTTTACTGATTGTGAAACAGCGCCGCTCTGGATTGCACTGTGTGGTAAATGCTGAAAGATGGTGCTCTGCGGCTTTTAATGGAGTCATGTCTATTTGATGCCAAATTTTAAAGGGAAACCACCGTGGTCCCGTATCAGTGAAGCCATGAAAAGTGTGTAATGTTCTTCAAAAGAACATTCTGCTGAAAAATAACTGCGCGGAACAAATGAGAATAGAAACTCATGGGAGGCTGAGTGACTCCAAAACTGGACCCGAGCCCAGGTAGAATAAGAGGAAGCAGTCAGAGCACCTGTGGAGTTTTCTGTGGTCAGGAATCTCTAGCATTTACCCCCAAAGTCCAGTGGGAAACTGAACACCATGAAGAACAGTGGACTATAAGTCTGTGTTAATAATAATAATCCCTCTTAAAACCACATGTAATAACTTCATGTTCATAAATAGCTAAGGGCAAGACAAACAATATTAGAAACTCCATGTTCTCCCTTTAGGTTGGATGCTGTTGTTAAGGTGTTACCACCCAGTAGACCAGGAGTTGTGTTATAAATGTAGCGGAGTCCAATTAAGTACTGAAGACACGCTCCTCATAAGACACCTTATTACACAGGAACAACTCGTGTTAATGAGGTAACATCTAATTATTGTGGCTCTAATTAGAGCGCAGTGCAGCCTTGCATGTAATGAGTGAGGTGAAACGCACAGAGGACGGCCATTCCAATTCCCTTTACCTGTTATGTCATTTTCACTGAAACACTGCAATATTCTGTATCCACGACATCCACGGCACACTGTGTTTTCACAGCTGTGTCTTATGACTCAGTGCTGCTGTTGTTAATGTATGACTTTTATATTTCTTACTGCTTGATGCTGCTCTGCATGGTGTGTGTAAAAACACTGTGTTGATCCTCTGGGACTTGTTGCTTCTAATTGCTTTTCAGTCCTACATGTACTAAATGGTGGATGTTACTTCAGTACAGCATCAGTGTTTTATTGTTACTTTCACCTCTTACTATTCTGTTTTCACGCCTTAACCCGTCACTTCATTGGTTTTAGGACATCTTCTTATTTAGCCCAGTCGCTAACGCTGGGATATTTACAGAAATACTGATTATTGTGTGAAAATGAAGCAAACTGTAAATGCTTGCCTACTTAACAATCAGAGATCCAAGCATGCTGAACTAGAAATGGGGTAAAGTAAGTTCAGCTTTTATTTTGTAAGTAATTAAAACATCATGACTCCAGATCAAACTTTAAAATAACTAAACCGTAACTATCCAGTTTAGGTCTGTAATTATATTTTGTTGGCTGTGAAGGTGGAAAGACGTTATGATTAGCAGACTAACTAATACTCACAACTTGTAACTACAACCTGAAAATGACGAAGGCAGCATAATAAATGAATTAATGTATGAAACAATGTTAGAATTACACACATGATCAGATCATGATGTTTCTGTGTATGTTCCCACTATTAAGGGTTTATATCATAGTTTTACAGTAAGGGCTACTCCCTGTCTACTGAAAACATGTCATATCAAGCCCTTTTCTCTAGTGGCAGATTTCGCTTATTCAGCTCAGCTTTCAACATCTGTCTAGTTAATGAGCTGAGGTTAACCTTGTGTGTCTGTGTGTGAGTGCTTGTGTGTAATGCGTATGAGCAAATAGCAAAGCTGGATTCAAAAGATTTTCATGCCAGGAAACAGAAAGAGAACAACAAGTACGATAAAAAGGTTCGACTTGCACGCAGGTAGCAGCATCCAACCGCATGCTGAGGACCAGGATTTTAGAGAACAGGGTAAAACCAAGCTGAGAAAATACAGAAGCCTGTATCCACCTTATCCAGGCCACGGTTATCCAAGAAAAGTTGAAAGCTGAAGGCGAGAGGCTTCTTTAGTTCCACAACTGAAGAAGCCGCTTGGTTCAGAGGTGAAACAACTTCACGGCATCTTTAACCAAGTCCGGACGCCCTCGATTCAACCGTTCTTGGGTATTTTATTTTACAGGAAAAAACGTATGAGATATTGGAGTGCATCACATTACACACAGCATCCCTGTGACAGCAAGGACAGATTCAGGAGGAGAAAGGGAAGAGAGAGTTTGAAGGGTAAAGGTCAAAGGTCACATTCTGAGGGGGAGTCCAGTAGTCAGGCAGGGCGTCATTCTCATCCAGTGTCAGGAAGAGCTACTGCTGAGGAGAGTGAGATATGGGTGTACACGATAATACATTTTTACTGGTTTCTAATTCTTGATTTATTCATAGAAGTATCACATTGATCTACTTCAATAAAATATCAGAAAGAAGAAAGAGATATCAGAAATATATGTCTGCTCAAATTCCCTTTGAGCTATTTTCCTCCTGCTGTGTCCAGATGGACAAAATCAGGAGTTTATAGAGTGATTCCAGCGGATCATCTGCATCGGATGAGCTCCAGTGAGCAACCAAAAAGGATTTTAAATCACCCATCACTCATGTGTGGAGCTACGTGCTCAGGTGCAGAGTGTGTTTTCGTCTGTGTGTCTGTGAGGGCATGCACAATTTCATTATGTGCATACATGGGATTTTGTACCTTTGTGTGTGTGTGTGCCTGAGAGATTTACTGTGAGGGCGTGAAGGATCTTTAGGTCACAGATGCAGGCGAGTGGTGCTGGAGTTTGTTTGGTTTCGGGTTGCGGTGAAAAAGAAGGGTTGGTGCCATAAGGCGAGGAAACAGAAACAAGCCCCACTGAGCAGGTTTCAGGGCGCTTCACTTCCAATTCAATCAGTCCTACATACACATGAAAACAGCTTTTTGTGTAGACCTTCTCTGTGTTACTATAAAATGAGAATTCACTTCCTAAATTGGTTATTGGCTCACATGTACTGTTCCCTGTAACAGTGACCTTTTGGGTGAATGACGAAAGAATTTGTCAGTTTTCCACAACCTGGTTCAGACAGAAGTTAAGCTACAGTGGTGTCAGCAGCACCTTCCCATACAGTAACCTGTAAGCTGCTGTCTATTTCCTTTGTGAAGAAAAAGCTTCCAGTGGTCATGAACACTCTTACAGAAACAGGGAAGGTCATTCATGAGGTGTTAAAGGTAAATGGCTGAAATCACATGATGTCCAACTCCCAGGTTGATGCTGGCCTGTGACTGTTTTTTGTGACTATTGTCTAAATTTAAAAAAAAAAAAAAAAAAAGATAGAGAGTAAGAGTAAATTCTCTTCGGCTTGATGGAATTGAAAGTGAATGGGCCATCACCCTGCTCTGTGGAGAAATACCTCACTTCTGCTGCTGCTGCGGCTGCTGCTGCTGTCAGTGGTCTCTAAAACATCAGATCAATCCAACATGAGCTGGAGCAGGACAGGATGGAGTGAGATGGAGAAGCAAGATGGTTGAAATTCAAGATGAATGCTGGCTTTGTAGCTATAGATAGCCAGTGTCCACGACAAGACCACAATTCACTACCTGAGACCTCCTTTCCCATAGATAAAATATAGGTAAACACTATAATAAGAACTGTTGATTAATAATCATTGGTGAGATCCTCTAGTGCCTTATGATGGTAAGGTTGAATCATACCAGCCTTTTTTCATGTTTTAGCCCATTAACTATCAGTCACATATACCTTAAATTAGTAAATTAAATTTTGCGCAGTTGCCTTTACATTTTGTTAAAGCACAGAATTTGAAGATTAGCTTTAGAAATGCAGGCGTCAGAAAGGCAAAATGAAAGGATGTAAAGTTTATGTTTTAGTTTATGGGCTAAAACATGCCAAACCACCAGTATGGTCCTTTACAGTCACACCTAAAGTTTCTTGTTTTTTGAACCTACATGACTCAACTTTATCTACTGACTGATGTGGGCTCTGGTATGAAAATGAATGAGATGTGAGCATAAATCAATAGATATAAATCAATTTCTTATTCTTCTAATTCTTTCCACTATATTATGCCAGGAGGGAACATGCTACCGTCTTGTTTTTGGTAGCATAGCATGTCTTTTGGAAAATACTGTAGGTCGCATACTATGTAACATATGTGGCATCTTAACAGAGTTTACAGAATATCATTGCTGTCAGAGGAAAATGAACATAGATTGAGAGAGCTAACTTTTTAAAACCTGACAAACTTATTTGCTTCAGACAGAAAATGATGATGTTGAGAATCTGTGCCATGTGTCAATGTGTCAAAGTTATTTTTTCAAACAATTTCAAATTGAATTTGAAAAATACTGAACATAGACTAAATTGAAAATATGCCATTAACTGCATGCTTCTGTGAATGTATGCATTTTTATCATAATCCATGATAATATCAGTATCAAAATATCTGTAAAAGAAAAAAAGATGCTTTTTTTTCCAGGGAAATGAGACCAGGTATAAAAATAAGTTAACATTTTCTTTAAACGATTCACATTATGGTATCATGAAAAATGTCTTGAACAGTACAATAATTAACAAAAAGCAGCGCCTCATCTTCCTGGCCTATCTTGAGTTTAGGATAATTTGTCATTAGCTGCAGATTTAACTGTAATGATGCTACTTTTATTAATTACATATTAATGAAATATCTGGTGTCATAAAGAAACAAACACTCAAAATCAGTGCTCATGGTGTTGCTTTTCTACCTGTGTGATATTGCTGTGATAAACATATTAACAGCATACTATTACCAACATACCTATAGAAGACGTAGAAGATGTAAACAGCACATCATTTACCTGCAGGGATGGGACCTAAGAGCATGTGTTAAATGATAAATCGCAGCATTATCACACACATACAAGAACAACTCCATGTTAAAGTTGCAATCCTTTTTTTCACTTCTGGAATAATTTGTCAAAAATCATCTTCGCTCTGCACTAAGCTGCCGTGTCTGGGTTGCTAAAGAGGAACCAGGTCATTCAAGTCAATGTGTAACTGATATGACTCCACAAAAATCTCAAACTGAGATTAGATATTAAAGCCATATAGCCACAGCAGTCATGCGTGGTATATTAATAAATTTAGGCAAGCTTGGCCTCTTTACAGATGAAGTGAATTTATGAAACGCTGCTGTGGCCATATGGAAGCCTGTCAGGGTCAAAGCCATTCTGTCTCAACTCACTATCCTAGAATAAAAGGTCAAAAAATATAAGGATTGTACCTTTAAGTGTTTCCATTGATAAGACCTATTAGAGGGATATTTCCAGGTTCCACACACTGCAGCACCCACATGACACATGGAACAAGAATCCGGAGTGATTAATAACAGCATTATTAGACATGGACAGGAACATTGAGTGCATTTCTATCATTCAGCAGCAGAATACTTAGCAAAAACACATGTAAATGTCAGACACACATTAAAATCAATGAGCAGTTTCATTAAGATAATTTAAAACGTCATCTGTAAAAGAGTTACCTTTATATGCATAAAAACACAGAATGATGAACATTTCTTCCAATGTGTGGCAGTTTTATCCTTCTGCCATCCATCTGAACATTTTAGTGGTGCTTGTCAATGAAGTAAAGAATCAGATTCTCTTAACATCACATGCATTAGCTACAAGTAAAAACGATTAGCCTAACAAACCTACGGTACACAAAGGAACTTGCATGTGATTGCCAGAGAAATGGTTGCTTTATTCAATGATTTGCACTCACATTGCCCCATCAGAACTGGGAGATCGAACCAAGTAAAGTGACCATGTGAGAGAAACACAGCTGGAAACAAATGGGACATTTTCAAAAATGACGTGAGTGTTAATTTTCCTAATTTCACATTTTCACCATTTCCCTTCCAAAGCAGGTCTACTGCTTTTTTTCAATTTTTCAAGTTCAGTTTTTATTTAT
>JBBMJY010000011.1:17249360-17272056 GCA_037833715.1 Toxotes lorentzi | reverse complement strand
GACATTTTCAAGCAATATGGGAAAGAAAAAGGATCTCTCTGCTGCTGAAAAGCATGAAATAGTTGAATGCCTTGGACAAGGTATGAAAACCTTGGATATTTCACGAAAACTTAAGCGTCATCATCATATTGTTAAGAGATTTGTGGCTGATTCAGAGCACACTCGGTTTCGTGCAGATAAAGGCACAATGAGGAAGGTTTCTGCCAGGTGGGAGGCAGTTCACATCCAAACAGCAGCTCTGGGAGGCTATTCTGACATCCTGCACAGAAATTCAAGCAGAAACTCTCCAAAAACTCACACTCAGTTCAATGGATTCAAGAATTTTGAAGCTGCTATCGAATAAGGGGTCCTATGTTAAAATGTAACTTGACCTGTTAAGATGTTTTTGATTGAAATAGCTTTTTATTTCAGTTCCCAATGCTGCAAATTCAACAAATGACCAGTTTCACTTCTTTACGATCTATAAAATGTTTCGAAACTCTGTTGTGCGTAATAATTTGGAACAGTGCAGTTTAAGTTTTTTATTTTTGAAAAAAATACTGTTATCATTGGGAGGTTTGTTCAGTAACATTCAATTTATACTCTAACGGTTAATGACTTGAAAATTATGCTGACTGTCATTTGCATCGACTATTTAGAAATTTGCATAATAATTTGGAACCCGGTGTAATCAATATTTTTATAGTAACAATGGACTAAATGAACTACTGTGAAAAGTATTTCTCGTATTTATCGGCTCAGCTCTTTACTGGTAGAGATAGAGTCAGCGAGGCTGAGCACAGGGGAGCATTTAGCAGCTGAAGAACCAAGCTATAACTTTAGACTAAACACATTACATATCACTTGCATGCCAGTTACCACGGGAGCCGGCATGCAACCAGTAAAACCTGGCTTACGGTCCTGTATGGGTCTTCAGCCACTTTTATTACGTGGCTAAAGTGTCAAGCAAATCCCTGTGAACATCTGAAAAACCCCAATCATAGTCTCTGTCCACTGAAATCTGCAGCAGCTTTTCACCACCAGTTAATGTTATTCACAAAGAAAGCCACTTCTTTACTCATGTATATTTAACAGCGTACAAGGCGGCGCATTATGGTACCATTCTGGGCCTTGAACATTACTGTATACGCTGCCATAACAAGGCTGTGTTAAAGATGCATTATTCAGATGGCTACATGCCTCCTAATAACAGAAAAACATGTTTTCACCGAAGAGCTCTTCAACAGTGGGAGACCACAAAAGTGCTGCTAAGACAAAACCTAAATATATCCATTTGCTTTCACACATACAGCAGGGAAGCTGCACACACACACACACACACACACACACACACACACACACACACACACACACACACACACACACACACACACACACCAGTTCAGCACAGATACACTACATGGACAGAACACATAGACCTAAACTTTCCCCTCCCCACACGTAGGCAAAATGCTTGTTGTAAAAAAACAAAGTTTTCTGTCCTCCTCTTGTTCAAATCCCTAATGTAAGGTTGGCCGACAGCTCTCAGATGAAGGTACAAACATGATCTGTCACTGCAGCAACTACACAACACCGACAAGTACATAAAACTTTAAAGACAACAGAAGAATCTGATGTGAACAAGATGAAATCAGCATTGTGTCCCCAAGTGGCTTTGTCAATGTGAAATATCAACAATGTTATAGGCATTTAATATAAAAGCATGAAAGCAAACTGATGCCAGTTGTCTGTAATGTGCTTGGTTTTATGTTTGCGGACCATCAACCATCATCCTGAAACAGCTCAGCAAAAACTGGTGACTCAAAGTCAAACCAACATATCCAATAATATTTTCTTTTTTCTTTAAAATTCAAACTCCCATGTAGCTGAAATTTAACAAATTACATCTAACACAGGATATTATTGAAAAATGCTCTATTTATTTGACACGCTGGGTATTTGTTGGTGGGAAGCCAGTGAGGGATCATGTAATATTTGCTGGTTGATTGACTTGCTCCCACTCTCCTCTGCAGATTCGTGGACACTATCCACAAACACTGATGTCTACATAACGAGACACTCTCATCCTTCCAGGAGTTACCACTGCATCCCAACACTGTCGTTTGTGCTGAAGATGGTTTGTGCAGATATTACCATGAACTGTTTTACTGAATGTATTGGAAAGTGACACATCAAGAGAAACTACTTTTGGAATATGTCACTAACAATTTATAGGACAATTAAATATTAATTCTAAATAAACTGTTGAATTTGAAATGTTAACTTCACAGACACAAGCTGCTCCAACAAAAATGCTGAAAGGTAGTAAAGAAAGTGGTGCAGAGAAAAAAGCTCTGTGTGAGCGGCACTCAGACACTCCTCTCACGTACCCAGAGCCTCCAGCCTCCACAACAGAGCTGCAACGCAACATGGCTACGCCGGGTGGACACTCCTATAGTCCTATGTTTCAAGCAGCTAATTAAAAAAGCTGGTCCCGCAGACCAGAAGACAGTCATCAACAAGGAGCTGCAGGCCATAATTCTGTAACTACAGAAGAACCATGAGGTGGACCTCACAACCTATGTAAATCCTTCAAAATCCCGCGTAGAGTTTGGGAGCTGGACAAACCAAACTCCTTTCTGCTATTCACAGTTCACAGGGAAGAGAGCAGAACAGACCATGAACTCAGTCAAGGTCTGCTGAACAGTCAGGCCCATGTGTGTGAACAGCTGTGTTGAACTCTGTCATATTTAATCACTGTCTGTTTACACTGAACTACACAAAAACAGTGGCTCTGTTCATTGTTTAATGTTACAAACAAGCGCAACATATTTTTCAGTCCACAATCACAGAAACCCTGTCAGGTCCAGACCGGACCCTGCAGTCCTCCTGAGATTGTTGTTACAGGTTTGTTGCAGGGACACAAACACACACACACACACACAAGAAATGCAGATAATTGAACAGTTATTAAACTGCATTGTACACTGCTGATGACCCTGCTGTGACTGTGACTCCTTTGTATTCAGTGAGCATATTCACTATATGGCATTGTGTTTGTGGTTGACTGTGTGTGTGTGTCTGTTTGTTGAACCATATACATTCAATTTCCATAAATTTCATGCTAATGGGTAACTAGCTATTTCCTTCCTTAAATCAGGGACGTCCCTCATTCTAGCAGATTCTCTGAAGCTGTGTGTGTGTGTGTGTGTGTGTGTGTCTGTGTGTGTGTGTGTGTGTGTGGACAGAGGGACCCATCTGGGACTGTGCCTGGCTGGGACTGGAGATCTGTTTCTCTGGCTGCGGTGCCCAGGGGCCACCCTTATACCCATCTGATCCACCCAGCAGCAACACTGACATGGCTTCATTCATGTGGGGATCTATATTTTACCCCAGTAACTACAAGTGTCCCATGATGCACAGCGTCTCTGCACTTTGGAACACTGAACGGCTGTCAGTCGTGCTGCACGTCACACTGACACAACTCGCAACACTGTGCATGTTAGAATGCTGAATGTGTGTGTGTATATGCACAGTATGCACAG
This sequence comes from Toxotes lorentzi, assembly GCA_037833715.1. Taxonomy (NCBI): domain Eukaryota; kingdom Metazoa; phylum Chordata; class Actinopteri; family Toxotidae; genus Toxotes; species Toxotes lorentzi. The sequence continues at coordinate 17,268,532 of JBBMJY010000011.1, read as the reverse complement.
TAATCACCTCAACACCTCTGTGACGCACTCTAAACGGAAAGTTAGCATTTTTATGCCTCACAAACAAACTTTGTTTCCCATGGCTACATTGGATTGCATTATAATGTGAAAAAAAAACGAAAACGAAATTCTGATGAATCTAATTCACAAGAAATCCCACTTTTTTTCCCCGAATTTCCAATTTGCCAAAATGTAAACAAATTCTGAAGCTGGCATTTCACAAGAGTTTCACACTCTTCCAGAGTCATAACTCACACAGACACATATTTTTAGATTCAGTGTGACTTACACTTCCCGAGGGTATCATTATCTCCACTGTCCATTAGGAATAAACACTCATAAATCCGCTTAGAGCCCTGCAAAATCCAGAATTTTTCACATTAATTATGTATGAATTATATATTACGAACACAGTGAGAAAGGAGCAGAAGAGTGAGAAAGGTGTGGAAAGAGAGATTTGGTTCCTTTCTGTCAACAGAAAAAAAGAAAAAGGTCCTGAAAAGTATGTAAACTATAGGTTGATATTTTCAATATCTGGAAAAGCATAATTAATTTCACCCTGCATCATTTATGAGGCATATCCTGAGGCACAAAACAGAAAAAAATTCACATGCAGGTGCAACTGTAAAGTAGAGGAAGAAGAAGCACATGCTACGCTGTATGTCCATTTTAACATTTTACCACAGCCTGTGGGACGTCTTCACTCTGATTAGCTGGAAGGTAACTGTGAATTTTTTTTCCCACTTGCTCACCTCTATTTAAAAGCCTTCTTACCATTGCTTAAAATAAACATGTGGGCAGAATTTGAGCAGTCCGCTCCAACCACACACAAACAACAGCGTGCACAGAGTGTAATCGTGTATCATGTCCACCGCATTAATGGTTGAGCTCATTACAGCAGAAGGCATTCTGGGTGAGGGACCTAGTTTAGCGCAACAACTGGCACTCTACTACGAGTTGTGGTTTTATGGTGAGTTATGTGCTACAGCTATTTCTTTGTCCTCACAGCGACGTCCTGCAGTACGGTCTGAAAACTGCTTTTTTTAATTTGCAGTAACTACAAAATGGACCAAACATGCAGTTACTGCGTTGTGTGAGCTATAGGTCTCGTCACCATACTTACCGCACTCTCTGCCACAGACAGACAGCTAAATGGCTAAAATAAGAAGGCTATATTAAGAGCAAGCCAAGTATGTGAGATAGCTGCAGCGAGATTTGGCTAAAAATAAAGCTACGTTTAGTTACTGATTCTCCCAATAATTGTTATCTGTGGATGAAATATGTCCATTTTGATGAAGTATTTTCATTCTTCTTAAATATGGCAGCCTGTATACAGTTTACAGTTTGCCCTCGAGCCTGAGAACTCTGAAGCTCGGTCGGATTCTCACCTTAAACATTAAACTGTGTGACACATTTTGGGAAAAGCGAGACTATCCTCCTCAAAAAAGATTCTGTAGGTTGTCTAGAGAAGATAATTATTTTTATTGTAACCATGACGACAAAGGCCGCTGGTATGCTCCTTTGGGTCGTATTCTTGTTACCATAACGACAAAGATCTGGTACGTATGCAGAGTAGGCACAAATGCCAGCTTACCCTCCACCTGATTAAAAATGAACAACAAATAGAAGAGTAAAACTCAAGCGACTAAAATGTGACTCATGCTTATAAACATTTTCAATCATTTTAAAATCAAATCAAAATAAGGTGCGAAAATAAACTTTTTTTAACTTTTCTTTTTTCTTTTAAGCAGAGGCATGGTGGATTTATGGTTCTAACATGTCCAAACTCTAACACATATATATACACACACACACACACACACACATATATATATATATATATATATATATATATATGTATATGTGTGTATGTATTTCAGTGTCTGCATGTGTAAACTGTATAACAGAATAGATGTGGTGAGAATTCCCTTTTCTTTCATCTTTTGTCTCTTCTCTCCTCCACACATCCTGTATTTTCATCCACCGTCACGCTCTCCACAAAGAAGTGTCTGCTTGTTCACTTTCACATGCTCTTTTTCCCTCTCATTACCCCGGTGCCGAGGCAAACAGCTCTCAGACCTCTTACTGCAAATCGCCATCCAGCATGGTAAATGAGAGCTTCTGCCCACGCTTCTTTCAGGGCCCAAGTGGAACCTGCCTCGACTCGGCCTCAACCTCTCCAGGTCCAATTAGTAAGGCCACCCGCCACGGAGCACGCTCACTCACAGCTGAGAAGAGGTTGGAGAGCTTTTCAAATGCGACTTTTCAGGCAGTCCTGCTTTGAGGCACGCATGGGAAGAATGCCGGGTCACAGAGCAACACTCACAACTAATGAGGGAAATAAATAAATGGAAGATAAAAGAGATGAGACGGAGAAAAGATGGTGTGCTCTGTGTGTGGCTGAGCAAGCACACCGGGCTCACAGCTTTGTTTCTCCACTCTTCATCTCACCCTGGTCACACTGACTGGTTTGTCACCCACCTGGTTGTACAGAGCAGCAAACATGCATGAGAGCACAGACCTCAACAGTAGAAACTGTAGTTTTAGGCATTGTCTCAGAAAATTATTATTTAAATACACTGACATTAATGAAAATATAATGCTCATTGGTAAATTTCTATAACATTGCCATTTTCAAGATAAGAGTCTGGCATGAGGGGAGTGATATATTTACATACTGAAGAACTCCCTTCATTGATTGCCAAGCTGCTGAAAGGTTGCTTTCCCATGAGCTGAAATATCAAAGGCTCCTCTTATTCAGCTCAAATAAGCTCAGATCGCTACAGTACTCAGTAGCACTCTGCTGATGCCCTTTCACCCTGAGGGCAGGAACGATAGGCATGAAATTGGAAGAGTCTTGTTTTTGCAATTGAGTTGATGAAATTCTCTTTCCGCATGAGTTAGTGAGGACAGCGGCCTCGGGCCCCCCCCGTATATTCTAAAAGCCCTTATGCACTCCGGTGGAGTATTGAGACTGACAACATATGCAATATCGCCTTCAGCTGGGAGGAACTGATGGTCATTGGGACAAACCACATACGGTGGAATAAAGTCAGAGATTTATTCCAGTATATTGTTTTGAGATTTCACCGTAAAGAAGACTGTATTTCATTGTCAATACAGATAAAATAACTGCCAGATAAAGTTTGACTTTTTAGATGTCAGCAGCCATTTTGTTCTACGAGGTGTCCCCGAATCAAAAGTGGGATGTCTCCTTTTGTAATGAAAGACTTCAGCCGAGTGTGAAAGCGAGGAGAAACTCCTTCTGACTTCGACAAACACACAGACACACACTATCATGTCTTGTTGAAAGCGGGTGACAGGATCATAATCTCACTTAAGATAAGTCATTTGTTGAAGGAGTTGCTGATGTAAGTGTTCGTGACAAATAAGAACTGGAGCACCCTTCACAGCAGACTGAATGCTCTGGTTTTCTGTGTCCATTAAATCATCTTCATCTGTAGTAAAAGCGAGCATCAGGTTTTCTTGTGTAGTTACAGCAGCAATAACGGTAACAGATATTCTTTCTTTTACCTATTTGCTTTCTAATCCCATCCAAGGTCTTAATGTGTTCTTAGGATAAAACTGACGCAAATTCTAGTGGTGATGCAGTTGCAGGGAAAGTCTATGCTGAGCTCCTAAAGCTGTTTGGTGTTGCTGTAATTTCATTTTCAACTCTGTTGTCCATAAATGTTTTTTCAGTATCTGTGCATGGCAGCTAATGACTGTGGTTATGGTACATACATTATGGTATAGTTAAGGTTATGACACTAAAACACTTGCTGAAAGTAAGGGAAAGATCGTGGTTATGCTTAATAAAAAGGTGAATGTTAATTGCTGGTCTTTGACCGGACGCAAACTCCAGTCTTGTGCATTAAAGTCAGACGAGCTACACGTCCACTCACCACGCCGACCTCCCCTTCCTTAATTTCCACCTCGCTACATAAAGGACACGCTGCTTGAACACTGGCATTGGACGTAAATCATCAGGCGCAGAATTGTCCACTGTGATCATATTTCCTTTGAATACAGGGCTGAGAATCTTTTTCCAACCGAGCTACGCAGGACTTCATGTGGAAACAGTGCCTAACGTTACTGTTTCTTCTGGTTAGCACTTTCACTTTCTCTGCCTCCTCCTTGTTTTCTGCCTGGCCTCTTGGAGCAGACACACTCTGTGACAAGCTAATGAGTCCTCCTCTCCCACTCTTTCCTCTGCATCCCCGCGTCTTGGGCAGGCCTAGCCATTTAATTTGATTATAGCCTGCTCTGTTTGGGAACGCGTGTACATTGTTAGCCATTTCAGATGCACCATGATGAAGAAGCAGAGAGATTCCAACACTTAAGGTACACCCTTAGTTTTTAGATGGTTTTATTATTGCGTAGTGGCTACATCAGCATCCGTTTCATCCCGATGTTACTGTGATATAAATCACTCTAACCACAAAGAGTTAAGTGTTTACTGATTATGACTGAGTCAGTTGGTCTTTCCAACTGTCTGTCCAACACAATGGTCCACAACTGAATTAACAGTGGATATTCATGGTCCCCAGAGGATGAATCTTCTTTTCTTGTTGCCTCCTGATGTTTCTAATGTTGGGTGCAATGATTTTTCCTGAACCAACACTTTATGACCAAATTGTGTGTGTTCCCATGAAGTAAGCAAACCCACTCTCCCATGAGGATAAAATCATTCCATCTTAATGACGCTGCGTCATGTTTTTCTCTTTTTAGTTATTCAACGATAACAATAGATAAATCAACCAATGTCCCAAGAATAGCAAAATCAATTGTTTCTTCCATTCATTATCGTCTATTTGTGAATAAACCAATAAACCAAACCTAATCATACGAGTTCTCACTGGCTCCCGGTTGCAAAGGTCTCTTGAATAACATGCTGCCACTCCTCCTGGAGTCCAGTGCTGTCGCCACCCGGGAAAGAAGTGATGATGATTATAGGGGTCTGCCGTCTATAAAGATTCAACTGGGATGCACAAATAACAGTAATTAAGTGGGACCCAGAGCAACATTGTTTCAGAGGGCCTACGTATCCTAACGGTGCCCCAGCTTGTGCTTGTGACTGTGAATGACTAAGAGGAGAATGCTGTTTAAATTTTCCAGACAATTGCTCTGGGAATGGAGCAATGGTGCAGCAGGAATGCATCTATGCCTCCATCACTGAACATCTTCGCCCTGAGCAGAAACACTGCCACTAACCATTACTATGTTTCTACTATGTTAGTAAATTTATTAATGATTATCATAAGAACAAATTGCCTATAAATACCACACAATAACAAAGCAGAACTCTTGGATCCTTGTAAGGAAACTGCCTTTTTTTCTCCAGAAGTCAGTGATAACTGCAGAGCTGGAGGTCGATCTAATGTCTTGCTCAAGGACACTTAAGCTGAATTCAAGCCAATACCAAAAAAAAAATAAAAAAAATGTCTGACTCAGTCCACACACACACACTTTCACATGCATGAATACACGCATACCTATTTGCTCGTGTAGCAGGTGTTGGCTTTGGATGAACAACTTGTCCAGGTTAGACAGTCTGGAGGCACACAGTCTGGTACATGTGCACCCATAGAGAACAACACATACATTGTGTTTGTCACTACTATTGTAAAATGTGCTGTTTATACACACACACACACACGGCTTCTGTCTAAAGGTGGTTTCAGACACTGCTGCCACCCCCATTGTTTCCACACTAAGCATAACGGCAGCCCTGTCCCTGAGGTCGACAGTGGCAGTGGGAAGGAGACACAGCTGTTGTTCTTGTGCATGCGCACAAATATTTGTTGCTTTAGCATGATGCGTGAACTTTTGTTTGTGTTTTTGTTTTGTTTTTTTGGTATAGACCCATGACTTGCCATTGGAGAAAAAGCAGACAGAAACCATGCAAAGAAAAAAAGCTGCAGAAGTAAATTCTTCCTAGTATGTGAGTAGCCTGGATTATGCACCTCTTCACCTGCAGTGACAGCTCACTCTGTTAAACTTCATCATGTAAGAACATTTTCGCATTCTTATCCTTAAACTGTCTCGGTTATTTTCTGTGATGTTTGTTCTCACAAGAGATTAAAAACTCAAGCAGTAAATAATTTTTTCAGCTTGTTAAATGTCACCTGTTCGTGAGACAGTCCATGACTTACATGAGAGGCAGTCAGAGACATTCAGATTAAAGCGATAAAACAAGTGTGACAAGTGTTTTTTTGTTTTGCTGTGAAGAGAGGCAGGCTATGTCCACATGACTCGTAAAGTTGGGACCACAAATTGATTGATTCATTGTCATTGCCTCTTTATGATGGATCTGTTCGTACAAGTGGTTCTTACATGGGGCTCATTGACTTTGAACACAATCTGCAGATGCACCAATGTCCACCTGTTCAAAATACAGAACTAGGACCTTAAGGTGGGAGTGAAGCAGACATGTGAGACTGAAAAGTTGTTCTAAAAGAGACTGTGGAGAGGAATGACATCTGCAGCCTCAGCAGAAATCCAGATCCATCAGACCAGGCTATGTTTTTCCAGTCTTCAGCTGTCCAGTGTTGGTGAGTCTAAGTCCACTGCAGCCTCACATTCCTGTTCTGTTCATTCTGAGATGCTTCTCTGTTCACCACAGTTGTACAGAGTGGTTAACTGAGTTAGTGTAGCCTTTCTGTCAGGTCTAATCAGTCTGACCACTCTCCTCTGACCTCTCTCAGCAACAACGTGTTTGTGACCACAGAGCTGCTGCTCACTGGTTACTTCCTGTTTTTCACACCGCTCAGAGTAAACTGAAATAACATATTTCCTCAGATGGTGGGGCTATTTATTTACTTCAGCTGGAAATGTACATTATACTTAAGTGGCATGCACATTATATGATAAGCACCAGGAGTTCATCCACCCATCTTTATTTGTACAGTCGACCTTGCCTGCAGCCATCACTGTAGACTTTTAAATGACCAGTTTTCTTTGAGGAAATTCTGTACTTCAATAAACCTGTGTGGTAATAACAATCATGTGACAGTCAAACTCACCAAGATCATATTGTTTCCCCATGTGGTAGGAGTCATTTTGCTAAATCATTCAAACTTTTTTAATAGTGTTCAGTTCATAGGTGCTGATAGAGTAAGATTAAAACATTTAATTGACATTGTCATTTTTCTGTTTTCTGCAAAAACGGGGATTATTTCTAATGAATTGAGTTATGCATTTGTCTCATTTATCCAAAAGCAAAATTCAAAATAAGGTTTGGAAATTTGCTAGTTATCACCAAGAAAAAACGTATAAGGTGAGTTAACTTTTAATCTCAGTTCTTCATCTAAAGATCTAAGTGATTGATGAAGGTATCCGAGCTGTGCCAGCAGTGTGTAAAGTTGTGTAGGATTTTGCAGAGGTGTGACTGTGTCTCAGTTCTACAGAGCTGGTTGTGAGTGGAAGGAAAAACAAGTGAACTTGATCTACTGAAATCATGGAGATTTAAATAATGTATGAATCCGCGCTGCTGTGTCACCCACATGTAAAACTGTGCACCGCCCCTCTGTCAAATCAGAGGCTTTAGATAAAACAGGTATCATTTCTGTAATGTGATGAACACACAGATTTAATGAACTACACAGAAAAGATCTGACATCCTAAAAGCTGTTGTTGGCACTTCACCCATCACATAGAACAGCGGTATGGATATTTCTGCAGATCAGATCATACTGTTGGTGATGATCTTTTTCAAGTCGATGTGTGGTCGATGGAAAAAAAAAAAAGTGTAGCAAACATGTCTTTAGAGGACTGTGTGTGTGCACCTCTGCCAAGTGAAGCCACAAAAATCACCCTGTGTCTGCATGTGCAATAAGAGGTGGTCTAATCAGGTTTGAATGCAAATGCAGTTTGGTGCCAAAATGAGAACCAGAATTGCACTGAGTCACCTAATCAGTGTAAACACGACCTCAGCCGAGCCTCTCCTGCCACATCGGTGAAAACACGTTTGTTTGGTGCCAGGAAATTATCAAAACAGGGGCAGGTACAAAAAAAAATTCCTGTGCCCAAGGAAAATAGTATAAAAACTGCATTTGCCTGTAAGCTTGCAGTGCATATGCAGGAAAATAGAGCCCATAGCATCCACAGATATTTTCAGAGCATAAATAGAAAGAGATCCAGTCTAAATGTGTCCCTTTCATTATTTGTTGTTTTAAAAATATAAGGATGGCATGACTGACGTCCACCTTCTGCAATGCTTTCTACCCACAAACACAACCTTAAGGAGAAATTTACAGTCTAAATGCATCCTCACATGTGTCTGTCTGTCACACACACACACACACACACACACACACACACACACACACATTCAAAGCTATAATCCCACAAACAGAACCACCATCTGTGCAGTGCAGCCAGTTTCCCTTTGTGTTCTGTGTCTTGGCAAACTTCACAGAGTTTTATCAAAGTATGCAGGACAGGCCCTCAGTGGCCCCACATCAGACAATACACTTCACACAGACTACATCACCTGCATGCCCAGCTGCTGGTTTCTATGGGCTGTCTATATATATGTACAGCATGTGTGTATGTTTGTGTGTGTGTGTGTGTATGCAAATGAGAATGAGTCAGAGAGAGATGGGAGGGGGGTGAGGGAGGGAAGGAGGCGAAGAGACCTTTGTACTGAAACTTCAAAAGCATCATGGCAACCACAGGGGGCCCTCCTCCTCCCCTTCTCATCTGACTCCTCTGCATCCTCAAATCTGATTGGCTGGAACTGGAACGTGGAGCAAGCTTCACCTTGACATCAGTAGCATGCAGGAGGGAAGGAAGAAGCCTACAACTGTTCAGATTTTAGCTTCCAAACAATGAAATAACTTTCCATCAATTCTTCAGTAACCATCCCTGCATTTACAGTAGGCTACAGTGACGTATATACACATTCAAATACAGTATTTCAGCTCAATCAATGACTGGTGTGAATCCTATTTCTCATTATTTTGTATTAGGACCAGGAATGAAGGAAATGTTTCATGCAGCCCTCATGTTCCAGTGACAGGGACATTTAGCAAAGTGGAGACCAGCACAGAAACTGAGCTGCTGAGACTCAGGGGACGGAAAGAGTGATGAGCAGGAAAGAGCCGGGAGCAGATCCTGAGAAGCAGGTCACAGTATGTGTCCAACTCATTTGCTCTAATATATTTCAGGTTCACAGTTTCGTCATTACATTTAATGAGATAGAACTATGTGAGCTGAGTTTAAACCTGCTACTTTTTGGCCATTTGGGGGAAGCCGAAACAAAATATGAACACACAACATTGACATATCATCACCTTTCAAGTAAATGTGGTGACCTTGTTGGCAAGCAGTTGCTTATCTACTCATTCAGCAGTTTCAGAGCAACATATTTGGCCACTTGGCGAATTTAAGCTCAATATTTACACTCTTTTCGCTTTGTTTTTGGTCTCCACCAACTCCTGAGTAGAATATCTGCCTCTTCAGCTGCTAAATGCTCCACTATGTTCACCAGCTAGTCACAAACTGTGTCTGTCTGCTGTTTGGTGCTGATCAGTTCGTGTACAGTGGATTTTTAGAGCCCTTTTCGCTGGAAACAGCTACTCACTGCAACTGGAAACAACACTATGAGAGTGATGAGAGTGAACCAGAACAATGAAGCTGAGAGTGTGTTTATCCAGTGTTTGGATCCTCTCTATTCATGACTTCAATTCATATTGGATACAGTCTTGAAAAACAATAATAGCCAATGATAAAGCTAATTAAAGTCAGAGTTAAATTTAGCTTGACTTCACTGTAGTTAGTGCAACATAATCTAGTTAGATGTCTTTACTTTTTGAGCAGGTTTTAGAAACTTTCCATTAATAATGATCGGCAACATGGAGAACCACATGCTTTACGAACATGTTTAACACATACAGTTAACACTGCAGCAGGTGGAGTTCTGTTATTTAGTTTCAGTTAAAAACCCTAATATGTTAGGAAACAGCTGTGCCCCTTTTATATTTTGATTAAAATCATCCTCATTTATTATGATTTTCCTATTCAAGCAAACGGGGAACCCATAATGTGCAGAATTACTGATTTATCTTACCGTGTCATGCAGTAGATTTAAACTGTCAACGTTGTTCCACCAGCTAAGTGGTTAACCAAGCAATCCTCATGAATATTTATGGAGTGTTCTGAATGCAGTGAGTGTTGTTTTGCCCTGGGCTTGAATCTACAGTGAGTGAGTTAACTTTCAGCAGGCAGGCTGACCGGCTGAGTTTATATTCTTAGAGAGACTTCACACCATGATACTGCAGTGCTACAATTTGCAAATGCTGCATTCAGGACCGCTAATCTAGTCTGTGAAAAGCTGTAAATTAAGAGAAATGTCCTTATATGTACGTGTGGAGGGAAAGATGCTGAAGTCCTAAAAGTAGCATCTGGATGGGCAGATGGTTGGATGGAGATAGCACCTCATGGGGTGTTTGTACAGAGTTTGGAAATTCTGCAACAAGCAAACAAACTTCTATTAAAACCATGCAAAATATTATCTGCATTGCGTATGATCTTTTATTACGGTCTGTGTTGTTTGCTGACAACATGCTCATGAAATCAGCCAGGTGCTGGCAGCTGGAGTGTACCCTGAGCAATACCTTTTCTCCTGTGTTAGCACAGATTTCCTCTCATGCACCACATGTGTTTCACAGTCTAACTCCACCAAGGTGCTGTCGATGAATAGTATATGATGGTGCTCCTTCACAAGAAGGCTGGAGGGGTGGATGTGTACTGTCCATGTGATTCTATTGGTTACACAGGTGTTTCATCAGTCAAGCAAAATGAATATCAAACATTTTTACCCCATCTAATTCGTTCATGAAATAATTTAATTAGATCCTCAAGTGATTTATATTTACACATTTATGGTGTCGAGATCGTTGAAATTCATGGTTTTTCTGAAGCTTTTCTCAAAAGAGGTTCTTCAGAGAGCTGAGGTGAGAGTGTATTTTACATGATATGCAGGTAGAGGGTCAAACCAGAATTCAGACTGTGATAAGCCCCAGTAACAGCAGAGGTTATGGAACCTTTCCTGTGAAAAACAGAACAAAACCTCAGAGACAATATGTTCTTTCATGATGACTATAACCATGGAAATCTGAGCTGTTTCCAGTGTAAGTCAAGCAGCACACTATTAATATTCATTTCCTGCTGAGCCTAACAGTGGCTGCTATTTTCTTGTCAAAGACGAGTTTCCCCTCCCCCCCTTCTTCATCTTCTTCTTCTCTTGCTAACCTCCTTCTCCTGATTCCCCCTCTTCATCTCACTCTCCTTCACCACCCTCCTCTCTCCCGCCCATTTACCCCCCCCCATTTGTTTTTTCAGCTTTCCCTCCACCTCTCCAGTCTTCTTTGTGGCAAACAGTGTGTGGGATCAAGGAAGCACTGTGGTTTGCCTATAAGCCTCTGACTGACAGAGAACTGCATGATGGATCACACAGAAGAAATCACACTCGCACAGCCTTTTATCAGCAACAGACTGGACGGCATTGTTATTGTTTTGGTTTACTTACTGTCTGGCAGTTGCATAATTTCCCTTTTATAATCTTGAGCACATGCACAAATGTGTCTCTGTGTTTCGTGTGCATGCATTTAGTTGTTCTGAGGCAGAAGCTGAACTTTCTATCAATATAATATGTGAAATGATTTTTCATGGTGTTGAAAAAAAGCAAAGAATTCAGAGATAATTTGAATAACTTTAATCAAACATTAAAAATATTTCATGATTAATTCATTTCACACACACGTGTGTGTATCCATGTGTGTATGTGGGTTGTATCCTGCCTAGGAAGGGTTTATCATTTGTGCTTTGTGTTTTTTCATACTCACATAGTATTAGCTGTATAGTTAATGCTTTTAGGCCTCTTCATGAGGTCACCACTAAAGACACATGGTTTCCCAGGATGTTCCCAGGAAGTCCCCATGTCATAAAATCTTTCAACAATAAAAGCTCACATTAGTGTCTTTGAAAGAAACAAAACAGGTCTTTAACCACATTGTGTTGCTACTTTGATCAGCTGGAGAGTGTTTTAATGATAAGATTCATGTCAAAAGAAATTCACATTTGAGTGCAATCAATTCAGTCATACTTTCATATGCTCACTTTGCTTAATTAGTTATTTTAAGTTCCAGCCTTTGTTTGCAGCAGCCTGAGGATCTTTGTTGAGACAGACAAGATCCCAGTGGACTCAAGCTTCCAGCTCACTGCAGTGAAAAATGCAACATGCTGAAGCCTCTACACAGATACATTAAACCAGCCGTGAACAGTGTTTAGGTAGGATCTATTGTGAGGAAGCCTGCTCAGAGGCAGATACAAGAAATTTCATCAGGTTAAAAAAAAAAAAAAATTATTTACAGGTCTGCCTCCATGATACACGTGTAACAAAAGAGCTAAGCTTAGATCCATCTCATCTAAATCCCAGTTAGTCAGCCATTTGATAGCAGATCACCAAACTGATTTATTCTGTACTATTAGAATATGACACCCTCTACTCATTTTAATTCTCACACTCCTCGAAGCACAAGGCTGAGGAGGAGGAGGAGGAGGAGGAGGAAGGTCTCCAGCACTTTTCCACTCCAGATTATTATGGTTTCCAATTTGTGAAATATAGAGTAAGAGAGTACAAATCAAAGTCAGTGAGGTGTTTTAAATGCCAGGAGTTTGGCAACAGGATCGGCAGGAGTGATGAAGGAAACTGAGATGAAATCCAAAACTGTGAAGAAACAAGCTTGAACAAGCTTGAAGACATAGATGGACAGAGTGGAATTAATGTGGTATGTGTGCGGAGATTTTAATGTGATAAAACATTGTACACAGGCTTAACGAAGGGAGTAGAACAAGAACAGATGTTGATACTGGAAAGGAATCAGTGCCCACATTGGTCCTATGTGACTGGACCAAGCAGGAACCATAGGCAGTGACCATCATACAGTCTTATACAAAATAAATGTATCTACATCACTGATAACAGAAGACAATATGGGAAGTGTGTATCTCAGAAAACTGAATGGGAGAAATATCTGAAAGCAAGTGATAGAGTCCTGAGTCAGACTGAGGAGCATATGGACACAGATACATTAGATAATAAATAGAAGCAACACTTTTGTGTTTTCCATAAACACTGCAGATAGTTTCAATAATTAACCCAAGGAAGGAAGACAAGGCAGAGAGAAACATGAAGGTGCTATGTGGATGGTGAAAGATGGTGCTGATGATCAGCAAATAGTCTCATTTAACATGGGAGAGTTAAGGAAGGCACCAACTGAGACTGGAAAGACTGCACCATGTGGAGATGGAATATACAATAGCATGGTAAAACATTAAGAATGTAGAAGGACTGAGGAAACTTTAGCTAATTTTTTATAAAGTGTGGGAAGATGGAAGAATACCAGTGACGTGAAAGGAGGCAATAACCGATAACTGAAATAAGGAGCACTACGGACCCAGAGTCTGAAGGATGGAACAAGGAAAGCTGAAGGAAATAAAGAGACAGTGGTTGAGGTGTTTTGAGTGCTGAGACGTTAGAGGGGCGTGGAACTACAGGAGTGTTGTTTAGAGGTCGGCATCGAACTCTGTGCTTGCAGAGCTGGATAACATACAAGCTCAGGCTGTTGGTCTGTGTTCAGGAGCAGTTAGAACTTCACCAGTGTGTGCACTGTGAGAGAAATGATTACTCCAGAAGCACTTACTGGGTGATATTAAAGGGTCATGTTGGGAAGAGGACACTGAAAACATGGCTGGTTAGGGACGATCAGGGCTTTTTGCCTTCTGTGCTATGGGCTGTTATACCTGTTTGGTTAATAGCAGATCTGAGAGTACAGAACTGATCGATATATAAAAAAGTGGAGATTGAGTGTTTGACTTATAGTTGTATAGAACTGAAGTACTCTTTTCTAAGGACCCACAGACAGATGCAACAGGAGCAGCAGCAAACTCACCAGGTAGAGATCTGCGTCAGAAACTCAAATTATTTGTATTTCCACTGCAGAGCTGTGTGCAAAACTGGCTGCTTTAGAAGATCAGAAAAGATACTCATATGTCATGATTCAGTTCTGGCACAGATCCACTAATGCATAAAAATCATCAGGATCTTCTCTACGAAATACTGCTCACACACTCAAGAATAGTCAGTTAAGCTAAAGAAGTCACGTTCATGTGTGGGCCTGTACATGTAGGCATGTCCTGAAATGAGAACGCAGACAGGCAGGCCAAACAAGCCGTAAATAAAAGAAAGCATCTATCAGAGGGAAAAAGCTCATAGTGGAGGAAAATAAATAATAAGTGGCAACAGAACCATGAAGCCAAAGAAAGACATTCAACGCAGAACAAGGTGGGGGTGGTAAGAAGCAGGGGTAATAATAGAAAAGAGCAAGTGATAATGAGCAGAATGAGAATGAGGCACAGTAACCTTAACAGCACACTGTTCATTAAAAGGAAGCATCCCAGAGGCTGCTATGAGCAGCGTTAGGAAGCAGAAGCTACACAACATGTTGTCATCTCATGCAGGAGATATGCAGATAAAAGGCCAGAAATGACCACACACTTCAAAAAAACTTTATTATCCGAAATCAGCTTGAAAAGCATTTTAGTGTGTGGAGGTAGTGGGGATGGGGGGATAATATGATACGATATAGGGCGGCACCGTGGTGCAGTGGTTAGCACTGTCGTCTCACAGGTACTCCAGCTTCCTCCCACAATCACAAGAAAGGGGTTAACTGGCTACTCTAAAAAAAAAAAAGAGTGTGTGCGTGTGTGGTTGTCTGTCTTTGTGTGTCAGCCCTGCGATTGACTGGGGACCAGTCCAGGGTGTCAGCTGGGATAGGCTCCAGCTCCTCCACGACCCTGACGGATTAAGCGGTAGAAAATGGATGGATGGATGATACGATATAACATGAAGACAATGATGAGGATAAAAACCAAGAGGTGGCAGTAACGAAACCTTAAGGATTAGGACCTTAAAACTTAAATAAAAAATAAGTTACAGGTTAAACAAACATTTAATGAGCACAGCTAAGAAACTTGGTGTAAATGATGTAATTGTGGACAGAGTGTGTTCTCACTTGCTTTGTCACACTGTTAGAGTGTGTGTTATGTGTTAGAGGTGCTTGTTTTTCATTTGCATGTATAGTGGGTATGAATTTGATGTTACCATAGTGAGGGTCTGCCATTATTATGATTTTAAGCTAAAATGTCACACCCTCCACCTCTGCCTAGCCTGCAGTCTCTCTCTGTCTCCCCCTCTCTCTCTCCCCCTCTCTTCCCTGTGTGTCTGTGTGAGTGCGATTGTCTGAGTGGAGACAGGTGAGCTGGAGTCGGAGCAGAGCCCCACCAGCTGCATCCTATCCTGCAAACAAGACTTCTACAAATACCCAGCTCTGCTGCCATGGCCCTGCCAGATCTAAACTTCTGTTGTTGCCTGTTATCAGTGCCTAACCTGCTCCTCTCCCCTGTACTCTGTTTGGCTCAGCTGACCACTCCCTGGACACTCTGCTCAGCTCAGCTCTGTCTTCTCTCTTGCTCAACACAACCAGCTGCCAGTCCAGTCCCCATGTTCCCAGCCATCCCCTCTGCCCTACCTGTCCCCCTCTAACCAGTGATAAATGTTATTCAGTCCAGCTCCATTATCTTAACCTCTCTGTGTTTTGCTCATTTCTTTACAGCTGCTATGTTCCATGAGCAGGACATTGGAAGTAGCTGTAGTCTTCTATCAGATCTAATGTGAATGCTGCCCCAGTCTGTGCTTCTCATATATTCTTATTATGTTCGAGTCACAGAGCCAAGCATCTGATTAAAAAAAATAATAATAAAAAAAATACTATGTATACCCTGCAAAATACCTTCAGAACAGCATAAAGAACATGGGGCGTTTATTTCTTTAACTGGGATACTTAGCTCTCTGACTGGGGTGTAATGTTGGTACATGAAAGGCTCACAGGATGGTGATACGTTCAGTTTGACCACGATCGAGCGCAGACATAGAAGATAACAGCAGCATACAGTGTCATAAATTACAATTACAATTCAGTAAATTAAGACCACCCACTACGACTTCCATAATAAACATAATGTAGAATTATCACTGTTCTGACAGTGTGAGCTAAAACATCATAGAATTCATGGCAGAGCTGAGGCAGCTGTTGGATTTTTAGTTATTAGAGTTGTTACAAATGTCAGTGGGATTTTAACTGAGATTTTTCTTACTTCTGGAACAGTACCAAGGAGTTCCAGTTTCCCCTCAGCTCTTTCTAGTCAAGCAAAAAGCTAGGTATCACAGTTTCATCTTTCAGTATCATCAGTCAGACAACCTGTCTCAGTCTCTCAATCTCAGACTGCAACCTGTTCTCCCTGTTCTCTCTGTGACAACCTATGAAGGTTGTTCTGCACAGGGAGGCTAACACTTTTAAAATCCACCAAGCTGATAATCACCTGATGACACAAGTGAAAAGCAGCTGAAAATTGAGTTTTGAGGCAGCGATTTTAAAACCAATGCCCTCAGGACCTTTAGAAACAAACCGATTTCTATTACGTGCTGTGCTCATCTTCCCATCACCTTCTCATTACTACACTTAGAAAGGCAAGGGGGGGATTTTAGGAGGGAGAGGAAAAGGGGTGAGACATGAAGAGAGGAAGAGCACTAATGAGTACACTCAGGTTTGCTCGGTTGCTGGGACAACGGGCCGGCTCAATCCACAAGACTGCACGTCTAATGAACAACACGCACATGCACACATACGGTAGAGAGTACAGGACACATCCCTTCAAGCCTCTGTCATCTTCCTGGGTTTGCGGCCGTCCCAACACCCATCGGCACACAACACACTCCCCTGAGACCAAAAATGGCACAAGTCCATATCCCTGCGTGTGTGTGTGTGTCTGTGCTTTAAAAACTATCAAAAAGGGAAGCCAGCATGAGGAAACACTGCCAAAGCTTTGAACCAAATCAATCAGGACCACCATGTCGTGACTGTGCCAGTTGGAGCGAGCTGTATAGTTTCAGAGGAGGAAAGGAAAGGAGAGCTCTGGAGAAAGAAGGAAAAACCTTCACAATGCAGCAGACCTTCCTGCATCAAGACCTCAGGCAAACTGTGCACTGACAGGCACAGAAGAAGAAGACTATAGTTTCCAAATGGTGTGCATATAGCTCATGAACTGAGTGAATTAGACCAGACTTGTCAGTTGAGCACTTGGCAATGATGTTTTCTGTTGCTGTGTTTTTTTTTTTTTCTTTTAGCTCTTGAGCCATGATAAAATGCTGTTTGTCCATTACCTCATCCACTGGAGTAAGACTGGCCAGTATGATGACATACTGTGTATATACACTGTAAGATGATGGACATTTGTCTACTTGTCTATTTTGCCTTGCCATTTTTTTCCCAGTTGAATTAACCATCTCTAACTGGATTTGCTGTGCAATATTTGAAAGGATTCCCAGACAATCAATCAATCAATCAGTCAATTAATAAATAATCAGTATAAATTAATCTCTAACTACAATCTGTACTTCTTAGATTAGATCTTGGTGTTTGGTGATATGCACAATATCACTATAAATGTTAAGGGTCTTAAAGGTCATGTCCAAGCACGTGTTTTTGTGACTTTACCAGAGACCCCTGGTTATTTTGAAGCTGACTGGAGCTCTGCTGGAAAATAAGTGACATCTCTGTGTCAACACAGGTACTACAAGAGAAGTCATGGAATCACTGTGCTGGTCCAGTTCCATTTATAATATACACTGGAGTTCAGCGAAACCCTCTGCAGACACTACAAAAAGGAGAGCTGATGTGACACTTTACATTCTGGATTTATTGCTCATTTCTCATTTCAAAAAGCTGAACCGTGACAGCATGCAGCCTCTGGCTGTGAGCACAGCTGCAGCTACTCTGCCTGGCAGTGGTGGGTGAAGCTGTGGATGTGGTTAACGGCTACATTTGTGGTTCAATCTACGGATGTGGCTACAAAAAGTGTACTGCCTTAATAAGCCACGTAGGATTTGAACAGTGGTCAGATAGGATAGATACGCTACCAATACATTGACAAGGCTTAAAAAAATATAGTGGCTTCAGTACAACACTCAGCCAGCACAACCATGTCAGCTCGCTGCACACGTACAACCCCTACATTACACACATTAAAAGCAAATGCGTTGCAGCCATAATTATAACCAAAGAACAGCGACACCATTGGCCAACGTCATGTCATCCCAGAGCTACAGTAATAATCACAGCTAAGGTCTTTCTCAATCAATGTACAGAGCAGGGTTAGCAAACTCTGTTATCTACCTCCACTCATCTGTCTAGTGGCCCAGTGGGGGAGCTGGAGCCATTCCCAGCTGACATTAGGTGAGAGGCGGGATATATCCTGGACAGGTTGCATGGTTATTAGAGGCCTGTTTAGGCAACAGGGTCAGCTAATTTTTGCCTTGGGCTCCTGTAGCAAGTTAAAATCAATCAGGACAAAAATCTATCTATTATGTATTGCCTGAGATGATATACTGATTTCATTACAGGTGTAGAAGCTGTCTGATTCCTATTTTCATTGAAACAAATGCTGATTGCACTGACACACATCAGTAGTGAAAATGGGTGATATTCTGCTTTTAAGCTGTGCTGTGACAGCATGTCTACAGCTACCTCCAGTGATCCCTGCACAGTAGGTCACAGCTGCAAGGACAGTGCATCTGGATGTGTGAGTACGTGTGTGTGCATGTACTGTATGTTGCTTTGTGTGTTCATGCATGTGTGTATTTGTCTCTGCATAAGTACTGTAGGGACAACGTCCTCTCTAAGGGCCAGTGGAAGGCCTGGGGGCTCGAGTTGACAACACTGATAACTAAGATCAGCTGTTCAACTAATGAACCTCCAGCATAAACAGACACACACACACACACACACACACACACACACACACACACACACACACACACACACACACTTGCACTCACACATGCATGAAACATGCAGACACAGCTTGAGTTTCAGAGAGGTGGAGGGAGAAACAGATGTCACATTGAGGCTGGGAGGAGGCCTCTTCTCATCCTCATACTGATTCCTCAAGGCGAACTGTCTGCACACACACACTCTCTCTCTCACACACACACACACACACACACACACACACACACACACACACACACACACACACACACACACACA
>JBBMJY010000011.1:17224576-17242631 GCA_037833715.1 Toxotes lorentzi | reverse complement strand
GGCGTGTTTGTGGGTTTGTGTGTGTGTGGGTGTGTGTGTGTGTGCGTGTGTGTGTGTGTGTGTGTGTGTGTGTGTGTGTGTGTGTGTGTGAAGGGACTGCACAATGTGAGGTTTCTCCCTGAGGGTTAAGACTGACAGAAGCTGCTAATTAGACTGCCTAGGGGAAAGAAGAAAGACGAAGACAGAAAGAGAGGAAGAAAGGGAAGCAGAGTGGGAGACATTATGCAAGAGTCAGTGAGAGACAGATCATATGGATCATTACTGTAAGTGTGTGACTGTGAGTGTGATGTAAAAAGACAGAGAGAGAGAGAGTGATGGAAAAATGTAGGAAATGTTTGAGATGTTTAAACTTTATTCCACAGCATGATGCAAGTCACCTGAAAGACAGAATGGAAGTTACCTCTACAGTCACACACTGCACGTTTTATGTAGTGCGGTTAGCTACCAAGACAAACGTGGTATCACCTGTGTCTGCATCCATTTTTGTCATGCATTTCTGTGTGTTGAACAAACATCGTCAGTGTCAGCCACACAGGGATAAGATGCTTTCATTA
This sequence comes from Toxotes lorentzi, assembly GCA_037833715.1. Lineage (NCBI taxonomy): Eukaryota > Metazoa > Chordata > Actinopteri > Toxotidae > Toxotes > Toxotes lorentzi. The sequence continues at coordinate 17,242,077 of JBBMJY010000011.1, read as the reverse complement.
GCTGCTACAGCAGTTTGTTTGGAATAAGGAAGAAGAACTGAGTAGTTAGCATGAGGGGCAATATCTTTAATGGCTGCTTCCACTTTCCGAGTGTAATGCAAATAAGTTTACATTTCTAAGCAGGACAGGCAAAGCATGGATGTTAGTAAGCCACACAGGAAATGTGTCCTTTCGGGAAGCTGTCACTCGATACCATGTCGATACCAAGGCTTAAATGTTGTTCCCACACATATGTCCAAAAACACCTTTATGATCTTTTGAAATACAGGAAAATGTTTACAAAAAGTGATACCAAAATATTATAATATATTAAAATATTTAAATAAGTAGGCTCCATCACCTGTGTTTTAAATTCACTGAGTCATTTACTTAAACCCCTACACCACAGCTCTGTGCACCTGTGGTGAAACTGGAATGTTCACAGTGAAGCTTGTGGCCTTGATCCGTTGTTACAGATGTAGTTAATGCGCATATCATGTATAACGTAGGAGATGAAATGATAAAGATTGATATCACCCTGACAATGTGACTTGATTTGAGAATCATTATCAAGTAAATTTTAATTATTATTTTTCCTAAATCCACAAATTTTCTAGGGTTTTCTGGTGCCTGGTCGAACTCAGTAGGACACTTTAAGAGTAACTGCAACTTTAACAATGTGTCTCATGGATGTTTTGAACGAGAAATCCTGTGTTTAAGGGCCATAGTTTCATCTGGAAAAGGGTAGCAGTGATGCATTTCTATATAAGAAGCAGGAGGCAGGAGAGGGCTGGGTTTAGGAAACACGGGGGAATGTGAGAAGAAAGAAAAATGTAGAGAAATTCAGATGGAACTTTTGTACCCATTCCCCTGCTGGATTCTTTGATACGTTCTGCGCAACATAATGATATGCAAATATGACAAAATATGAAAGTGGCAATGAGTATGGAAATCTGGTCTAATGCACTGTTTTCAGAGTCTTGAAATGCCTTTCAAGCAGAAGAATTCTTTTCATTTGGCCTCTTAAGAAATCCTCATTCATCCATCTCTCCCTCTTTCCGCCTGCCTCCATCTCTGACTCTTCTTTTTCACCCAGTTTGCAATTTTTTCATCATTCTCTCTCTCCTGCTGCAACGTTTCTCCCCTCTCTCTTCCGCTCATCCCCAAGGAACTGTAGAAGTCAATACTCCAGAGAAGCTATGCAGTCCGGAGCTCTTAAGTCAAAGTCACCTCCAAACTAACTGTTTGTGCTGTACTGTAGCACCATGTATTATTAAGAGCCAACTGTGTTAGTAAAAGCCCAGGAGACTCGAGGGAAAGGGATTTAGAGGGTTGGAATTCATCCTAAAGCAACTTCACTCGGGCCAGCTTTCCTTACACTGGCTGACACTAATGTACATCTTTCTCCACAACTTCTCCTGATTGCTGCTGTGGCAAATTTCTGAGGAGCGATGAAGCAGAACACATTTGCTGTTTTGCATTTCCTCACTGTGAGAATTTGAGAGTGTGAGAAGGAAAAACAAAGAAATGAAACTGAGGTAAAAAACATGTGTTGCAGAAAGAAGAAAAAAAAACACTCCAAGGCTCAAACTACCCTTTTCTCTCGCTTTACACTTACATATGTAAATATATTTATACATTAAATACATTAATGCAGATCCGCTTTAAACCACCGCATTCATTTAACAATTCACTTCACATCCGATTTGTTTATCAGGCAGCCTGGGAGAGTTGGGGATATATGTATAATCCAGCGTATTAGCCTGTGACTTGACTATTGTTAAAACATAATATTCTGCAAGCTGAAATAAATAAGCGCTCCTATTTAAACAGCAGATGGGATACACAGTATCACTAAAATGCTTAAATCCCTGCATTAGCCTGAAAAAGGCTTTCAAATGTAATGGGGATAAACTGAAATGAGTAGCGTTATCTGTGGGTGTGGCCAACAAAGAATCTGCTGGTATCTGTCAAGGTGAGAGTAAAACCCTCCATACAATGTACAAATTTGATCAATCCTGATAAAAATGACAGTCAACAGTGAAAAATGATGAAATCTTTTTTTTTTCATCATGTAGTGTGACTCAATTTGACTTGGGTCAATTTATGCACATAACGGCTGCTTTTCTGTGGAACCGATACCTATTGACTCTGGGAAATAAAATGGTGGCATGTCCTATGTGCCGCAGATGTGGGTACGTAAATAGAAAAGCAGTCGGTTAAGGTGTTTTGACAGATGTGATATGCATCTGGTGTGTGTTTCCCTTATTTTGGTGCAAGAAAAGTAAAAGCTGCCAGCTCCATGCCCAACAGCTTCTTGTCCAAGAGTGGCTGACATGGGCACTGAAAAACAACAGTAACATCTATTTTTGGTTTACTTGACAAGGACCTCTAGTGGCAGTGTGAATTATGACTCTTGTCTATCAAAAGCAAAGATGGACATAGCATGATCTTATTAGCAGTGCAAAGCCTTGTCGGAAGGAGTTCAGTCAATGTGTATGAGTTTGACAAAGGACATCACTGGACAGTCAGAGTTGGTGTTTTTAAAGCATGACCATGATTGTCTCTATACTCATTAAACACACACCACAGTATTTCTCTAACCTTAACCAAGTAGATTTTATCACTAAAGGGAAGGGGCCATTGCTCCCCCCACCTTTACACCCATGGCCCACATTTATTTTCAGTCACAAATCACTGTAACCCTGTTTCAGTCATTCCCATCCACTCTAAGACATTAGGTAAAACTACAGACCATCCTGCAATGGGATCAAACATGTTGAATAAATATTGCACAGTTCACCTGTTTCACTAAACTCACTTCTCTCATGCTGTGTGTACCATTGCACCACACACACCCTGATTTGGCATCATTGCCAGTGTAATCCCATTGCAAGATGGCCTCTAGTTTATATTTAAATTCAAGGGTTATTTGTAAATGATGATTCATTCATGCATGATGCTTTGCCCTGAAGTCCTATAATAGTCTGCTTGTCAGCCAGAAAGTAAGGAGAGGATGGTTTACAAAACTAGTCTGTTGCCAGCTTCTCGATTTAGAATTAATGAAGAGAGAGAAAGAGTGAAGGTAGAGGAATGTGGTCTGGGAAAGACCAGAGAGCATGGAAGTCAAGTGTTTTAGTGTCTGTGGCCCTTAGCAAATGGATTTGAGTCATTTTACTTATGTTTCTACAGTTGCTATTCAACTGTTGCCACAATAGTTGCCATAAACAAAAGACTCTATTCAAAAGAAACATGCGGACAACATGTACAGGTGCAGAAATGTATAAAGGAGTAGGTAGGGAAAGGAAACCTACCGCATGGAGTGGATTGCCCTGATCGATCGGCACCTTGAAGTCAGCCTGGAGCTCATCAAAAGCCGTTATCTGAGAGAAAGAGAGAGGAAAACAAGTGATGACTAAATAATGAGTAAAAACAAGTCCTGAAAGCACAGCATTATTGCCAGAAGCCTCCTGTGTGTCTCACTGCAGCAGAATGCAAAGATTTGTATACCATCAAGCTGGGCTGCAGAAGACCATGTTATTAGATTATCTTAACTATATTAAATTACACTAAATATACTATCGTGGCGCAATTAAAGGATTCAGCTAGTGAGGTGCTTTATCTTAATTACTACCCACAAATCCAGTAAAAAGCAGAACTGGTCTCACTAAATATCAGCATGTTCCTCTGTGCCACAGAGCTCCACTAAAACTATTCAAATCACATCAAAGAGCAGCACTGTTGATATTGACCATATGGCCATTGTAGCTTCTTTTGAGTAATCCCTACAAACACTGTCCTGCACCAGTGAGTACTCAGTAGCCCACCAAATGTGTATTGGAGGAAACCAAAAACCGCAGCACTGATGCTTAACTGTTTAAATAATGTTTCCTAAAAACTACACCGCCCAGCTCTTCTAGACGAAGAGTCAAACACAGCTCAAACAGCCGGTCTGTGAGGCTGTGCGTAGGCTTTGAGGAAAATGCCAATGTCAGCATGCTAACATTGTCTCAACAGGCCTTTTTCACAGCAGTCATTTTGGCATGTCATCAGAGGAAAAGCACAGGCGTAATAAATAACAATAAAAATGATTGTATCCCATTTAGTTGAGCTAGTTCCAGGGTCCTGCTATTGTGCATGCTGACTCACTGCCACACTGTCGTGTGTCGTATGCTTACCATTTGCATTTTCTCTTTTTAGCATGTTAGCAAGCTAATCAGCATTTCTACACACAGTAGATGAATGCATCCTCTGGAGACCATGAACACCTGTACACAGTTACATGGCAATCCAACCTAGAGTTGTTGAGATATTTCAGTCTGGACCAAAGTGGTGGATCAACCTACCAACGGACCAGACAGACTTTTATTGGATTTGCTTTCCAGCTGGAAGACTATAAAATAAGGACAACCTTATCCTTTAAGGTTGTGATCCTACAAACTTATTACACATGCCAGTGTTCTTTATTCACTTATTTCCTCTGCTGCCTTGAGACTTCCAAGTTCAACATGTCTTTATTTTACTGCAGTCAATATTATCTGCTGAACAAACTACTCCACCTGCTGCAGTGTCTGGCTAAAAACAGCCCTTGACATTAACATTATGTGTAGCAGGCACTCTCTCTTAGTTGCTCTTATTAGGAGACATCCTCCATTTCAGAGTCAGCTCCCTGTCCTCGTCACCATTAACACAGTCTGCACCAGTTAAAGTGTTGAATCACATCTTCCCAGAGGCACAACATTTACATGCAAGAGACTTATAGATCAGAACCCCTTGGATTGGTGTCATTTGATCCTGCCGCCCACCCACTGCTACACTGTGGGATGGCTCTTAGTAATAACAACATCAAGTGTTGAGGAAAAGCAGAGAAACTACACAGCAGTTCCATTGGTGTTGCATGTGTTGCAATGGAGGCAGTTGCACCGCAAAGACAGCTGTTATTGCTTGACAAGCTGGGCCTGTATGATGTGACAGCAGCATGAGTGTGTGTGTGTCTGTGTGTATGCAGAGTAAGAAAAATTGGATCAGTGATTGAGTGATATGAAAATGTTATCCATGCATTGAGTGTGTGTATATGAGCAAGAGACAGAGGAGGCAGTGGTGTGTCTATTTGTACATGTGAATGTTTCAGTCCAGTTTGGGGAATTAACATCAGAGAGGCGGCAGAGGTTCACACCAATCCCGGGTTATTTCCCTGGGCTCGCCCACACACTAACAGGAAGCTCTTTACATGTTATTTCCCAGTGGATCCCAACAGTGATCCTGGCTCATTGCCTCACTGTGTTAAAGTGTGTTATCTTCCCCCGGGCTGTTCCTTGTGGGCAATGGGAACACACACACACACACACACACACACACACACACACACACACACACACACACACACACACACACACACTCTGCACTGTGCAACACACCATATCACAGAGACACACACATAAAAGTGCAGCAGAAATACCTCATCTATACATCCCTATGTGCACCACATGAGATGAACGCTGGATGCTCCGAGTGATGGAAGACTTAAAGGATCATTCAAATTAAGTACAACTCTTTTTATATTTGTCAATTTGGCACTACTTAAAGTCATTGCTGAGTTGTGGGAACATAATAACATTTCCAAAATAAAGTTTCCTCAAGCGAGGACCAATGAGTGGTTAGATGATGGGATGGATTATTATATGATCCACCTCATCTATCCATTCATTCATACATACATACATTTTCCCGCCTCTTATTCAGGTGGAGGTTGAGGTTGCAGGAGACTGAGCAAGGTCAATGTCATTCTTCCTAGCCATGTCCTCCTGCAACTTTGTAAGAAAGCCACCCGGGAGGAACTCCCTCCTAAAGCTAGGTCTAGGAGGGCAGCTCTGGTATGCCCAGGGGCTCAGGCTGCCAAATCTGACAAAACCACTTTATTTGGAGGTAGAGCCAAAAATGGGCACACCCAGGATGTTAGTAAAAAATCGCTCATTGCACAACAATAACTGTGTGTGAACGCCTAAGGTGAGCTGAACCAACTATGGTTGAAATTTTAAAATGAAACCAGGAAGTCAGACAGTAGACAGTAGTAATGGATATTTACAATGGACAGTTTGGGGAACAATTACCTTACCTAGAGGTTTGTTTACAACCTGTTTAATCATCTGATTACTGGAGCTTTTTACCCCATCAAACTTATTTTTAGCAATGACACATCATTTCCAGATCTCGGCTAATAACTCAAGCAAGCACAATATGGATACTGACTAAAGCTACAAAGATAAGACCCATGTTGTAGTGAAGTTGTATTATCCTTTAAGGGAAAATTCACCTTAAAGCAGAATTTCATCTCCTTGATCTCAGACTGCTCAGCCGGTGATCAGAAGCAACATTTGCGTCTGAGCTGCAGACCAGAAAACCAACACTCAAATATGTGACGTGCTCAGAGGGTGATTCCTGCAGAAGATTCGTGGCAAAGACTGTGGATTCTGTTTTTGCAAATCCAGTTCTATTTTGATGTGGATGTTCACTTTAACAGACCGCTTTAAAGTCAAGGTTGGCTAGCAGAAACAGAAACATACTGGCACCCTCTGTTCCTCTCTTGGCACGCTGAATTCTGTGTTTCAGTGCAGACTGTGGCTGCTAGTGGACTGACATCTTGCTGTATGTGTGTGTGTCTCTGCAAGGGAGAAACAGGGGAACAGAGTGATGAATGTAGCCTAATTTGTTAAGTTTTAGACCATGGATCTAAATTTGTGCTCATTTTGCTCGGTTGAAGCTGTGACCAACCAAAAATGTGCTTTTGTCTCCACGCAACCTTCAAAGAATTCATGTAGAAATAGATTAAAAACAACAGCAATCCACGGAACCTCGACTCTAATGTGAAAGACTACAAGGTCCATGTAAATTATTCAAAGTTTTGCCTCAATTATTCATTGAGACTTTAAATCCACTCAAAATAGGTTAATTTTCTGCAAAACCACTCCTTACCAAAATCTGACGCGCAATTTGAAAACTGAATAGTGCTGGGCTTAATTCATGCAATCTTCGCATTAACCACCAGGCATCATGCAAAGTTTACAACACAGGCTAGCCAATTTCCCCAAGAGGTGCATTAATTTTTCATCTTATCTCGGGTGGAGAGTAAAAAGCAGAACCTAGCTAACCAAGAGTCAGAGGTCTGATGTGTTGGTCTTCGTTGCTTGTGATTCACTTTTTAGCAAAGGCAGATTTTGTACTGAAATGTTCGGCAATCAAAATGGCTGGCAATGCTCAGAGCAGTTTGGATGCCTTACAGACAAATCCATATGCAAGGATTCTTGCTAAAGGCAGGATCACCTGCTTCACATATTGACGCTGGTTTATAGAAGCAGAGTTTTCCAGTTCCATTCTTGCCACATTTTTGTCTTTAACCTGTAGAACAACACTGAATGAACTGGGATTCTCAGTTTCTGCCTTTTTAGATCTGTTTTTCTCTTCTACAACTTCTTGCTGCAGACTTCCCTGAGGTCACTGGCTTGTTTTTAATCACCAACATGGTCCCGTCAGTGTCGGCCTGTATCTGTGCTGAACACTTTGGTAGCTGTATCTGTGTTGAACACCTTGCCAGGGGGAGACAGTTGGAGGAGGCAGTTTCCCTGATTTCCCTGAATAGACACTGTTGGCACAGTTAACCCCTTCCTTCACTTTGACAAGATCAAAGGAAACAAAGCTGTTTCCTTCCAAAAATTCCTATATCAGCTTTCTGTATGCATGATTCAGCTGTCAGGACTTTCAGCCGGCACCAAAGGTGAATGATAAGCACATGCAGCTAGAGTCACAGGTTTACTGGACAGATCATCAACTGAGCATATTCAACACATACAGAACATTTGTTTACATTAAAGCAGCTGCTGTCACCACATCTTCTGACTGGCCAGAGGAATTATTCTGCTGTGACTACATTACTGCAGGACCATATTGGCTTTTGTCCTAAAATCAATGGCAGGAGTTAGATTACTATGGAAATATTGCTGGCAGTAGCATTTCCTTCCTTGATCTTTCAGGCTGTTAGTGGGACAATATTGTGATGGTTCATGTGTTGCATACCTGCAAACTGCATGAAAACCTAGTTTGTTAGACAATATTATTGAAAACCTAGTGAGCAAAGAACTGTATTGTTAGCCAAATTCTTGTTTACATGGAGGCTGTCAAGCAATCAGATTTTTTTCTTTTCTACTTGTGCACATAAATTAGCAGTTTGTGGTCATTGTAGTGATGAATCCTCAGATAATTATTACACACATCAGCAGTTGCCCTTTACAGAGCATCTTTCAGCTCCTTGTTTTGTTTTTCTGCCCAGCAACTTCAACATTTTGCTTCATAATTCTGTGACTTCCAATGAATGCTCCATATCTGCTACATCTGCTACACAGCAGGCAACTGTCGACAAAAAGTCCCAGCTTGATTATAATTACCTTTTGCTTTTAGCAGGCTAACGACACTGATCATTTACTAAGGATGTGTTCATCATTTATTCATGATTGACCAGTGACTACAGAAATACTGATACTATACACAGCAGATTTGTGAAATATCAGATCTTTGACAGACTTACAAGTGATTCATACTATATCAGCTAATTACTTATTAATCATTTACTAATGATTTGTTTTCGATCATTTCACGATTTATTAAAAGGTCATAGATGACTTACAACACTTGCACTTGTTTGCACTTTTTTTACTGCTGTATTACAGGTTTACAGTACTTCAGGAGCACAGATGACTAATTTGAAAAAGAGTGTTTATAGCCTGTGATGGAGTTTAGTGCATAAAGAAAAGACAACATTCTTCTCTATCTTTTGTGTTTCAGTTAGCACAGCTGCTAATGATCTTCTTTCTGTCTGACTGAGCAATACTAAGCTATACTGCTAAACTGCCTCAGAAACATTACACTCCAGCAGTAATCTGTGAAAAGTGGAAAATCACAATGCACGATAACTTCTACTACATTTAACAAATTAGTAAATTAATAAGCTACAGATATACTTGTACCTCATTAGTTCTATTCCTTCTCCCCATTCTGCACCTAACACTGACTGTTCTCCACTACTGTATATATGAAGCGACACTCTCTTTATGCAAAAAAAAAAAAAAAAATCATTGCAAATATTGTTGATTTTAATCCATGAATCCACACAAGCTTTCCTTTGTCACTTGTGATCAGTTGGCCCAGAGAAAGTCTGACAAACTAAACACACCAAACATTTGTCTGATGTTAGACATTGTGTCTATGATGAAGATATTTCATGGGAACAGTCAGGACTTTTGGAAAGACATTAAAAGGCCTGTTGTTTCTGTAAAATTCTTATCAGTCTCTTGTATTATCACTGGCAAAGTAAATAACTGAGACTGAAAAAGAATGCAATGCTGTTAAATGTCACCAATGATGTTATTATTTAAATGTGAAGAGCTGGTGCTGTAGCATGGGATATACTGTGAGAAGAAGAAAAAAAGAAAGAACTGGAAACGGAGCGAGCACAAGAATCACCCATATAATCCTCCAGTGTGTGCACTGTGTAGTGGAACAATAGAAACAGTGGAGTCAGAATGATGGATGAGGAGCCAGCAGGGGTTAATGAACACATGGATCGATGCTGAACCAACCACGCTATATACTGAACACCACCTCCATTAGCTTCCAGTGCCTTGTGCCAAAAAGCCCCGTTGACTGTCTGCTTCATTGAAATTACAATCAGCTGTATCACCTATGCATTTCTTTCCCCTGATGTCTCAGGGTATAGTGTCACCTTGAGCATGAGCTACTTCCTCGTTTGTACAGTTCAGGGGAGCATGGTGGAAAAACAGTGACTGTGTATGCTAAATACACGGTGAAACCCAGAAGACCTGAATTCACTTCTCTTTATTCTGACATTTACAGACGTGTCTCCAGCTTTAAGCACATTCCTGCCTCTTTATATTTCCTTGGGTTTTCTGTTACAGTCTCATTAAATAACACTGTCTGTCTAGGTCCTTATCGGCCTTCATTGAATGGTAGCCCTCACCTTTTTCCTCTCATTTAAACAACACACCAGACTGGCCTGATGTACAAAATGGGGAAAGATGAGATACACAGTTAAAATGCTGTTGAAAAAAATCCATCACAGTACTAACAGAACGTCCTAGAGAAACTTTAACCTGTGCACTTTTCTTTATCATCTACCTTTAAGATGTTTTCACTTTTGGTTTTACTCCCCAAAAAGTGGATTACATAATCTGGCTAGTGTGTTTGCAACCTGTCTGATCACCTGACTGCTTGTGTTTCGTGATCCACTGGACGTCATTGTTCGCTTGATAATCCAACTGAATTACCATATTTTTTATTCAATTCCTTCAGCCTGGCATCATGTTAATGTTAGACAGTTTCTTGTTACTCAATTTTAAGAATTATTTCTTTCATTCAATTTACAACAGCCTTTACAGCTGAGCCGGTGTCATTCACTCTTGTCTCTCTTCTTCTGTCACTATTTTATTTATCTAGCAAATAGACATCAAGCTACATAGGAAGAAGCTCAGTTCTTCCTCCAAAGTTCTGATTGGCTGAATGACTACATTGTCCTAACCATAAGAAATGATGGCCAGCACTATAAAAATAGGACTAAAATCTTAAATTAACCAAAACTGCAAAATGCACCAAAACAAGGAAGTTTTTCTACAATCATTCACTGACTCACTCGTTCACAGAGTCCCCTCCCCACAACATAAAGCACGGCTCGGTCCATCTCAGTAAGCTCCCTGTAAGCTTCAACCTTTATTTTTTAAATCATCTCTGCCTCCCTTTGATCTCACCCTATCTGTCTTGTGTTTCATGTCTGATTCCCTTTGTATTCTGCTCCAGTCATCTATGTAGTTCAGTTCACCCTGGTCTAGTAAGTGAAATCCATTGTGTCTCTGGCCTTTGCCCCGTCTCATCAGTCCTGCAGCTCCTGTCATTCCCCTCTCCTTCAGCAGACACTGACTCATCCCCCTTCCATCTATCTTCCTGTGACTTTCTCTGTCCCTTTCCTCTGGAGCTTGACCAGTCTATCCCCAGAAAACCCATACAGTAGATGTCTGAGGCGAACAAGCTGAGGCCTCTGACAGGCTAAGGAAAGTAGCACAAACCATGTTTGGCTGAATATCACTGTCGGAAACTAAGTCAACCTCCCTAACCTCCAAATTTTATTGAGGGAAAGTTTGTCTTTCTTCTTTCTTCCCAGTGCATTTCCTCAAAGTCATTCTCCACTAACACAGCCTTAGCTTCTCTCTCACTGCTGCTTATAACAACCCCAAAAACAACTTGTTTTGCTCCATCATCAGAACACCACAGAGACAGTAACAGATGAGGGAGTGTTATGGTTGTTCGGTGTGAACGATTATTCACACGACACCTCTGTTAAACCTGTGAATGCCCTGTACTTGTCAAAATCTCAGTGTGATGCAAAGTCACGCTCGGCAAGGAAGCAACGCCAAGTGCGATGCTAGCTGAGCTGCTCCCCTCCACAACCATACTGAAGTGTGCATGTAATCCTGATGTGTAGTGTCGCCCTGGTGTTATTTAAACCAGCGTTTGCTTTGTGTGAGGTAATTTAGATGAAGGCAGGTGGAAGGGAGAGGGTGAAGAGAAGAGAGGTTCTGAAATAAAAGCACCCCTCCCTCTCAGACAGGGCCATATTAACCTACAGGATTATTTAATTAATTTAATTGCTGGGATTTATTGTTATATACAGATAGGGAGTACTGTCTTATTGTTCTTACTAGTTTACATCAGATTTCTCTGTATTAGATATGAAACTGTATTCTATGGGGTATTAAAAAGCTCTTTAAAAGTCTTGAATTTAATGTGGTGAACACTGAAACCCAGTTTTGATACAGTGCCTCTTGAAAAGACACAGCTTCAAAATTTGATTAAAAAAAAAATCAGGAGCTGCTTTTAAGTCCCCATCATTGCACTGTTTTATTCATGCATATTAACAAGACCAAATTTAGTATCATTTTAAATGTTCACTTTTTTAATAGCTCTTTGGGGAATAAATAAAGTCATCTGATAAAATTGATGTGACAGTAGGCTACCACTTTGTAATAAGGCATCCCTTTATATAAGCTTTATAGGCAGTAACTCATGGCTTTATTAAAGGAGCAGTTTGAAATTTTGGGAACTACTAGAACTGATTAGCTCTTTTTGCAGACAGATAAGAAAACTGATATCACTGTCAAGTCTACATGCTAAATATAAAGTTAGAATCAGTTTGACAGTTTGCATAAAGACTGGAAATAGAAGAGAAAGCCTGGTTAAAAACCTGCCTAATCGGCACTTCAGCAGATCACTAGTTCACTTGATATCTTGCTTGTTTGAATCCAAAGCTCAAAAATAATATGTCACAGGGATTATGTGCTACACTGTTTCTTAGTTGGGTCTGAGACTTCTTAGAGTGAGCTAAGCTCAGGTGGTTGTAGTGTTCCATTAGTGTACGAGTATGAGAGCGGCATCGATCTTCTTATTCCCCAAAATTGGGTAAACTATTTACTAATGTTTTATTGGCCATAAAGAAACCATTAATCAGAAAAAAAGTTTTGGGTTGCCAGGTTGTGAAAAATCCCTTCATCTGGTGTTCATACTTTCTGTTTGGCCATAATACAGTTCTACATGCTGATAATCCATTATTTAATGCTTCTATGGCTTTCTCATTTTCCAATAAGCAATCAACTGTAGTTAAAGTAAATGTTAACAAGTTAATAAATGAATCATGGTCCATAGGCCACTGATAATTCATCTTCCTAAAGAATTAAACAGTAAAAGGCAAGTGTGGTAGAGGATAAACATCAAGGAAAAGTTTTTGCAGAAAAGCAAAACTATTAATAAAGCATGAGTTATTAATAATAATAAAGTTTCAACTGAACCTATCATAAAGCATGCTTTATTAAAAACTGGTATCACTGATATTAACCAGACCGTAAACCCAGGGCCTTCTATTTGGTCTGGGGTGCTGCTGATGTAGTAGTGCCTAGTTGGTAATTCAGCCATACTTGTTGCTTCATCCGCATAAAATATGTTTTCATACTTCACCGCACCTTCCATTCACTAAATACCAAAACTGCCACATCGTAATGGAAACCCAACCTGGGAGAGTAAATGATGTCAGTTTGACATTTCACCCTCTGCTACAGTGCCAGGACAGCCTCTGCATCAAATGTACACCACAGGGCTTTCCCATCTATCAGATGTGAAGCGGCCGAGCGTCTGGCTTGCTCCCAACTTTAATGACACTTAGCGAGCATTAGGGGCTGTGGTTACATGGGAGGAGAATCACTCATGCAGAGTGGGACTGCTGAAGCACTGAACCGTGGAGCCCAGGGGAGGCCACAGTTCACCTTGTATGTTAATTAAAACGGCTTTCAAATCGCTTACTTGAGTGCTCCCATGGGTGACTGTGATGTGGTACTTTCTGTGACGAACAGATTGATTCTGCCGATTGCTGCATCTGGTTGGAAGTGAAACATAATGTACGGAGTACGGTGATATGTTTGTCATTAATATTATATTAGTCCTAGTGGAAAGGTATGTCTTGGTGAGCTGCCAAAATCTTTTATTACTCAAAGAGTTAGACTCTATCTATTATTTATTTATGTATTTATTATTTATAGACAAACTTCTAATAATTGGTATTAAAGGAAAACCTTTGAATGAAGCTACAGTAAATGTGACAGACATTTACTGTGTTGATTTACTGACATTGTGACTCTTCTCTTCTGGTACTTAAACATTACACCAAGCCAATTTTATACACAGCATCAAATGTAAACCTATGCAGGGCTCTGTGAACCAACTTTATAAACATAGAGAGATGAGAACAGAGGGACATACCAGCGAGAACTGGAATTTAAAATCAGTATCTGTGTTCTATGTAGATAATGTATTATTGTATTATTCCTGCTGATGCAGTCATATTTAAGTCACATTTTACTGTTCTATCCGGTCAAGTTATTATAAATGTAGTGGAGTTAAAAGTATGATATTTATAATGGAGTAAAAGAATATAGTGGTTAAAAATAAAGTATAGAGTGGCATATAATGGGAACAGTCACATAAGTACCTGTAAGTACATTATTTCAGTTAATGCACTTAGTTGCTCTCCGCCACTGAAATAGCTGCCAGGATTATACAGCATGGTTAGCAGCTTTAATGATTTTATAGTTCCACAGTCTAGTTGTGTTCTTTCTTATTGAAGACATGAGTTCACACTGAATCCAGGGGTGGCCAGAGAGGACTGATTAATGATAAGAGACATTCTGACAGCAAACACGTCCTCCCCTTTTTTCCTTACACAGATTTGACAGAATAGCCTGATGTGTAAATGAGGGGAATGGAAGAAGAATCAGTTACATTCACTGAGAGTTCAAACAAGTTAATGAAAGCTTTATCAGCACCTGAAAATAAGTAGAGAAGCAGAGAAGACACATGCATAAGAGCTCATTTACTCTGTAGCATATGGTTTGATTGATTATGTCCAATTAATGACAGAAGTCCATCTGTGTGCAGCCATTTGTCATTCTGTGATTCAGTGACTCAGGCACACGTTACCTGCTGACTGGACAGGTAATACGTTTGAGTCAGAGCACTTCATTACTCATTTTACTTCCATAGTTTTTTTCTGTGTGTCCTTTTTCGGAGACTCTATCTTTTTCTGTTCATTTATGCTGGTTTATTTTATTTATAGTTTGATTTTGCCCTGGGTAAAACTACCCTGGGTAGACTCAGCACACTTGCTCTTTTTAGCAATGCACTGCTGCTCAGGGCGTAAAAGTAACCTGAATCCTGCTGTCACGGTGGCCACTGTGTTGTTTTGGTTTTTGTTTTTTTTAATAAGTTCCTTGAAACCAGATGAAATTAAAGAAAATAAAAGACTGAGCGATGGCCACCTGCCAAAATGACTGATAGAAGTGAAACCGTTCTAGCCAAAATTTTCCCAGCATTTGGCAGGTGGCTGGTGTTAATGTGCAGCCTTGGCTCTGCTGCAGGCTTCCACAGCTCCACATATTCCCACCTCACAGCCTCATCCTAATTATGTTTCCTCGCAGTATGGAGCCCCAGCTTATTATTGCTGCATGTCTGTATGTCACTGTGAATGGGAATCAGTGGAGGAGGCATCCCTACTGTTTCTGCCGTGTTAAGCAGAATGCAAAATAAAGCCTGGTGCGATGTGGATTACTGCTGAAGCCACAGAATAATGTGTTCCATTGTGATCCTTCCACCAGTGCTGAATTTACATCTAAGATAGAACTGAAGGAAGTGTTGTGGTTTCCGGTCCTGAGTTATGAATCAAGACACATGGAGATGTTTGTCTTTGTCAGTCAGTGTGTTAGTCACTAGCATCATAAAGATGCTCTGTATTTATTCTATTTTTTATTTATTTCTATTTTCTTTTCTTTTTTTTTGAATAATCACTCATCTTTGACTGCACTATCATTGGTCTCTGCTCTCTCCCTGCCCTGGTGTCTTTATTTCTGCTCTGTGAGCAGACACATGGGCCAGTGTCTGATAGACAGGCAGACCGACTATTAGCTGTAATTGCCAGAGGATCAGTCATCCCAAGTGCATCAGGTCTGTAGCTGTTTCCATACAAAAGGCAGCCACAGGACAATAGGCTGGAAGACCTGACCCAAATCTGTCTTTACATAAGGCCCTGCATGATGGAGATGTTGCTCATGGAGCAAATAATTAGATTATTCAAATATCATAATGCAGTCATTGGCACTGGTGTGTTGCTGAGCTGAGGCTTGATTAAAGACAGAGGGAGCAAAGGCAGATGGGGGCGGGGGTAATGCTCTACAAGATTTCTTAATTGAAGTGGAAGGAAGGGTGTTTAATTGATCTAAGATGCTGCACAGGGGTGCACGCATCTCAAACTGGGTCAGCACGAAGCCAAGTAAGAGAAAATTGTGACAATGAGATTGAAATGCTGGATGCACGTATGAATGATGGAGCCTGGTCCGTGAAGACACAGGTGCGCACCTGTCGTGTTGAAGAAAATGTCTGCCAAAATAAAATAAAAATTAACCTCCTGAATCGTTTAACTGTGTAAAAGCAACGAAAATGAACATGTACGCTCAGAGCTGTGCGCGGTCTAGTCCTGTTTTTTTCCCCACAAATATTACACCTGCGCGTCCAGTGTGCACACACATCCCCGATGATGAGACTGTCTGCTGGTTATCAAATACAAGAAAAAAAAAAAACAGACACATTACAAAATATACCAAATCTAATGTACTTACGTGCCATATTGCAAAGAAGATCAGGGACACACAGAGGACCAGAGACAGCATGTAGCAGAAGGCAGCAAAAGTGAACATAATTGAAAAGGGAAACGATGGATAATTTCCCAAAGAAGCACGATCCCACTGGCAAACATCTAAAGGAAAAGAGGGAAAAAACAGGGGCCAGGAAGAAAGTTCTCACGGTGCCATGAGAAGCCGAGGCGGTACCGGCACCATGGCTTCGCCCTTCACAATGTTTGCAACAAATTGTTGCAGAAAACCTCTCCAGATGATCAGCCGTGCGTCCACCCGGCAGCGGTGATGTGACTGAAGTCAAAGCTGGTCTCAAATCAGCGCACTTCGCATGATCAGCGACCAGTGTCCACAGTGTTGGTGAGATGATCATGTAATCATGGGAAGGCAGCAGTTTTCTCAGGAAATTGATATGACGAGGTTATGCGCAAAGAGCATCCGGGAGAGGTGGATTTGTAGGTAATCCATTCAGCAGCGGCAGAAGGAGTCTTCCTCTCTATCTGCTGTGCTGTGACGGTGCTGTGTGAGGGGCTCCTCACCACTTCATGCACAAGGCGTTGATAAATGCTGCTCTCTCTCCCTGACACAAACCTATCAGCAGCAGGGAGCAGGGAGCAGCGCAGGAAGGCGCGTGAACAGGTGGATTTAAAAACGCAGCACCCGGTGTGCGTGCGTGCGTGCGTGTGTGTGTGTGTGTGTGTGTTCAAGTTTCCAGTAGGTAAGACATTTTCTATGAAGGCAGACTGTTCTCTGTTGATCTCTGTGGTGCCAAATGATTTGGAACATCGTGAACCTGCTGATGGTTCTGGGTTAAGTGAAATGATGGCGTTCCTAAGGTGACCCGCTGTTTTTGTGACTGCTGGATCTGAGTCATTACCACTCAATTTGCTGCATACACCTGTACACAGTAATTGGATTAACCTCCTAATACAATATACATACTTCAGGAAAATGCATTAAAATGATTAATGAAAGAGGAAATACTGAATAAATAATAAGATTGTCTGACGCATGAAATCATATATAACACTCCTAAAGTACAGTTATTTTACAGAAAGTGATCAGTAAGACCGAGGATAAACTCAGTAAAACATACTGTTTAACTGTTAACTTGAAAGGAAGCACAGTCTGCTTGGACTGAGGCATACGGTGTATTTAAACTGTGGGACTGGCGCCACCGTCTGACGCTTTTATAAACTGCCTGTAATTACTGTGTCTAGACACCTGGGAAAC
>JBBMJY010000011.1:17196023-17212398 GCA_037833715.1 Toxotes lorentzi | reverse complement strand
TTTTATGGGGTGAGTACCAAACACCATCTCCTGGTACTCACCTGAGTGACTCACTAGAAAAGTTACGTGCACCTCTGTTTATTGCAGTCTTCTGTGGTGGCGGGAAACTGCTGATTATAGGAGCCAAGCAAAGAAGGAGTCGGTCATCAGTTATCCTCCTTCTTCAGGGCAGCGATGACATTTTCTTCTAATGGCTGGGGGAGAGAAGGGAGGATGGCCATGCTTCATCTTTCTTAATGACTCTTGAGCATCAGCCATTGTAGAGCCACTTACTGTATTGAGGGCATGCCGGACTGTTTTCTGTGGCCATGGTTGCAGGGGTTGGGCTGTGTAAAGGTGATGATCAAGCACTGGATGTACTGGGCAGGGGCCTGCTGTCTGGTGGGTCTGATCAGGGAGTGTTGGCTGTATATCCTGAGGCTGTGCTACATGCAGTGGAGGAGGTATTTTGTGCAGGTTGGGTTATTGTCAACATCCAGAGAGTGCTCCCTGCTGCTGAGAAGGCTAGGATGTGAGAGCTGTGGGAGGACAACATACTCCTGTTGACATTAGTTTGTCTCTCACTGACAGAAAGCTCCAGGATACTCACAATGCTACTAAGTTTCCAAACCTTCCTGCCTCCTCCAGCTGAGCCACTTTTTTTCCCCTGATCATTTTCCTCTTCTAAAATACTTGTCCCTCAGCGTCTCCTTTTGCACCCATCTTGAACATGAATGGCAAGAACAAGTCCTCCATTACTTCCACAGGGAGACAGCTGTTATGGCAATTTGTATGTATTTATTTATTTTTTTTTGCGTTTGTAACAAGCTATATTCATACTTTGTGACTTTTAGGGAATGTTGGGTCTCTGTAAATATTATAACAAACTACAGTCTACAGACCTGCTCTAAATAAAAAGTGCCCTGAGACTTCTGTTATGATGTGGCGCTAAAATAAAATTGGCTTGACTTGATTTGACTTTAATCTCATCTAATCATGTTATGGACTGATTTGTGCTACATGCAACAATGCAAATGGAAGAGCTGTGATTTCGTAGCAGATAACAACACTTCATTATAATCAATATTTGATGGCTTACTACTAATTTTATGTGTTGTGTAGTTCACTGATTAATCTGGCTTCTTATGTTATAAAACCCACTGGGAAACCACGGGCCTTGGCATGGCTACAGTATGGTAATTAGGAATATGGTCGAAAATATTTTTGTGTGTGATGCTTGTTAATGGGTCCAGTAAATGTGAGACATAGCATAGGTCACATACAGTTTGTTTGGTGGATTTATTTGCACTATACAGTGAGAACACATAAATGCTGTGTGTTTGTGTCTGGATATTAAAGAGGAGAACATTAGACCATTACTGTATAAGATAAAATGACAATCTTGTGCTTACAGCTTGTTCTGCTGCCCCCAGGTGGCCAAACATCAATTAATCAAGCTTTACGTATTATTTCTTTAAATTGTCCAACATCTAAAATAAAAGTAACAGCCATTTCATTGTCATGTAAGATCACAAGTGCATGGTTTTAGCTAGTTTCACTCTTTTCCCACTGGGATACCAGGACCATCATTTTATTTCAAAGAACATTTTTATCCACGTGTCTCAATGCCTGGAGTCTCCTATAATCTTTAACCATATGACCACCCATGCCGATCATATCCATTGTGCCCCATCATTGGTCTCCGTTTCATTTTGTTTCATCCCAGGCAGCATGTCAATACATATCACCAAGACAAATGAGGCTTCTTGCATTGTGCGTATTCATTTTCTGAGACACCTGTCACAGATTTGCCTGCAGGGAAAATGGCACTTCTGTAAATGAACTCCATTTTAGGCTGAACCTGGTTCTTTACACGTTAAAGTCTGCTTGTAATGGAAGAGCGGTGTTAGTGAGCGAGTTAAGTTACATTTCCATTTAAATTGTTTCACTTAAGTTTTAAGACATGTTTATGAAATTTCATCAACAAGATTCAGTAATGGGTAACATAAGGGTTTAAATGAGTGTAGTGCACGCACATATGAAAAAAGCAACTAAAGATTTGAGCTCCCAGCAAATTTAATTTAACAGAGCAATGTTTGGATCTAATAGAGAAACAGATCTTTGTCAGGCGTTTCCAAATAACCAGCACGAAGCAGAACGAGCAGTATACAGACAAACACATTCATCACACAGGTAGTTGTGATCTGAATGAGAGAGTCAATCTGCGCTCAGAGCTGGATGGTATTCTGACACTCCCATTCAGTGGACATGTCTCTATGTAGAGGGCAAAACAGAAAAAAAAACACATCAAGAAAAATAATGCGCACTCTACAACACATTGAATATAATACCATAAAGGTCTGTTAAGTGTAAACCAGGTATCGCAAAAGTCATCAAAAGGAAACATTCACCTTAGAAACTACTAAGTATTCTCTTTTTCAGCTGTGTGTGTTCAGTGGACAGACTGGCGTGGACTGTGTTAGCTTGGTGTGGGGCCTTGATGTGTGTGTGGAGACCAGCCAACAGTATACAAAGCCAGAGAAATAAGCTTCACTACAACTCCAGAGTTGCTTTATTTACATGCTGTGTTTTGTTGCTAACATTAGACAGTGGTAAGAGTACTTTCAGGAAGCAGCTGATTCTGTACAGAGTTGGAGGGAATCTTAACCTCACAGCTGTACTGTGATGACAAAACTGGTAATGGTTTGGTAGCTGGTAGCTTGTTATACTACAATGTCTCTTTTGCTGTTCCTGCTCTTATTGGGTACAAAAGATGTGACATGGCTGTGGAGGACTTAGAGCTGTTTGAAAGGCCCCCTTTGACAGAGCTGTGCTGATGTGACAAGTAATGCAATTATCTACTTTCATCACTGAGTAATTAGGAAAGTACTGTAGTTACATCAATTAATGGTAACAACAAACACTGCTGTCTACAGTACAGGAAACAGGTATTGTAAGGTGTAGTTAGAAAATGGTTTCCGTGGGCCTTTATCACATCTCCTCTGTTTCTGTATATATCTTTCCACCCTCAGCTTTATGTCAGCATAAAATCTTTCTTTCTGCATCTTCTTGAATTACTGACATTTCCACCTAGGTTTTTATGCACAGATTGAATTTTTTGCATGAAATTGGTGGATTGACATTCACCTATGGAGAGAAAGTTACACCCTACTTATTTCTGCCATAATTTCATCATTACCTGCAAATGAATGTTTTATCTCCAGGGCTCCTGGGCGATTAGTTAAAGTGCTTTATAGCAGACCCTAGTAACCTAAATGTACCCTAATGTGATCAGCAACCTGCTTCATTGATTTTTTTTTTTTTCCCATGCTGAGGATCCACAAAGGGACACTAAAGTGTATTTTACTCATTTAACCCTGACCCCTCAACTGCATAGTTTCTGGGTCTTTCTCAGATAATGCTTTTTCCTTTCTCTGTACCTTCATTGAGCTCAGGGTTCTGGTGAATCATTTTAATAATATACAATCCAAATTTTAATTATTGATTCCCAGGACTCTTGTGTCCTTATTTGTGAAAGACACTGAATATTGAATCCTATTAACCATGGCTGCACCGTTAAAACATTATCAGTTACTGCAGTTTGATTGATACAGTCTGTGTACTTATCGCTGTGATGGTAAACGGGAGCTTGATGGTGATTATTGGTTATGCAAACGTCCCTCCGGACCTCACTCTTTATTTGCCTGCTGATTCAGACCAACACAGGTACAACACTGACTAGTCAATAACGGATTCTGTGATTTCATTTGATGCCTGAGCTCCTTCATGACAATCATTATTTAGATTAATTAAATTCAGTATGCAGCTTTTAAACCTGATGAAGCTAAAGACAAATCTGAGCATTTAAAATGCAACCCAGACAATATTTGGCTTTCCATCCAGTAAGCATATATATCGTACCAGCCAATTTTCCAGATGCAAGTGTCAGCCTCACCACTAGATGGCAGTCTTTAGTTTCTTTCCTCTAGTGCTTCATGGATTTCTCCTAACGTTTTGTCCTCTCATCATGCTGCCTATCCAGCGGTCTCCAGTGGGATCTTCAGCTGTCCAGAATGGTGAATGTAGAGAGACAAACTGCCACCTTATTACTACACATGCAGATATGGAGTGTACACATACATTAGTACTGTAGTCTGCTTTAGGCACATGTCAGAGAAAAGCCCACACATGGTTCCTCACCCCCCGTTTAGTTTAAGATGAATCACCAATCAATACACTGCCGTCTGAAGCAGTCCTCATCCTCTTCGACTGTAACTCCCCATATATAATTGATGCCAAATGGCTCCCCACGCTGCTGCAGGCAGAAACGTGTGGAGCAGTGACCTCTGATACAAAAGCAGGATTTTTGTTTTTCCCTTTCAGTTTATTTTTACTCTGCTGTTTTAGGGAAAGGGAAAAAAAGCCCAGAAGCTGAAAAAAAAATCATTATTTCACAAGAGGAAAAGCTTTCTGTATCCAAAAAATATGTGCAGTATGATCTCTTCCTTTCCTTTAAGATTAAGAGATATGTACTTGTAATTTCTTAGTAATGTAAATTAATACTAAGACCATGTTAAACCATACAATTTCCACTCAGTGGCAATGTGACCTTCTCATAATAAAATACCTATATCATTGTTAAAGCCAGTCATATGTATAGTACTTGCTATGAGATGGGCCTCACACAACAATGTTTTTGTATTCTTCTCCGAAACATCTCTGACATTTCAGTCTGATGAAGCCTCATGTTTATGAGGTAAATAAAAAAATAGATGAGGGACAGTAGCAAACCTGGTAACAGGGAGTTAACAAACTCATTAGCTTAGCTTGTCTAAACTAACATTCATAGTTAATTCTAAAGATGTATTTGTACCATCAGCTCCTGTCTTAAGGCTGTCTAAGCTATTGTTCTTTTGTACAGAAGTTTATGCTAGTGCTAGCAAAAAATGATCAAACTAGGCTTTTCTTCTGCTAATTTTGTTTAGTTTGATCCCAGAAATAACCATATACCCCATATACCCACTTATTACATACATCTTGTGATGCACTTGAACTCATCATCAGTGATGTAACCTGGGGTCATCAGATGTTTCCAGTCTTTCAACAATTACACACCCTCTCCCAGGAAACCCAGCCAGGGTTGATCAGGGTTGACCCTACCTTGTTTCCAAGTGGCCTGTGCAGTCCACAGATCCCCCGTCTTGATCCATAGCCATCTTGATGCCTTCTCAAGAGCCTTGGTGGTGTTTTTGGTCTCTTTTTTACTATACAGTCTTGTGATGCCTGTTGAAAGACCAGGCAGCAAATCCCCTGCAGCCCACCTCGATAGGGACGCATTGTGTCCTCCATCCCTGGTTCTGGCACCAAACTCACCCTTACAATGACAAATAACAAAGAGGTCAAGAGCCAGATTCATTGGAGGAGTCTACCTGTTAGCCTGTTAGCTTGTTAGCCTGTTTGCCTGTTAGCCTGTTTGCTTGTTAGCCTGTTTGCTTGTTAGCCTGTGGATGTTAATCTTGATTTCTGTTGCCTGCAGACTTTGGTGAGACTCATTGTTGCTGTTTGGTTAAAGCACATAACTTTTTACATTTAAATAACTGTGGTGATTCCATTTGAATGAATTGACTTTGCCACAAATTTCATCACTTAATGCGACCAGGTATTTAGACAGAAGGCAAAGTCTCGCGACAGTCACTGAGATGCTAAAAATGCAAATATCAGTAGGACATAATGTTGGTTGCAGAATTGCAAGTGTGACTGGAAAATAAAAAAAAAATAAATAAATCTCTATCATTAAAACACAAATCCTTGTCTGAATCTCTGAGTGAAGTGGCTAGTAAGTCATGATGATAATGTAAATAGAATATATATTTTTCTTTACATTTAATACCAAAGGCATTCTGATTAAAGCATTAGGGGTGCTGACCATGAACTGCACGTCTCCAGTGTAACTACCAGCATGCAGACCTTTGTACTGTGGTGTTCCTCATCTCTCTCCCATTGTGTCCTGTTATCTCTCTGTTGTATCAGATAAAGGCACAAAAAAGCCTCTCCAAAAGAAATTCGTAAATTCCGAGCACCCGGAGAACTGATAAATACAACAGTCTGTATGGGCCACTTAAGAAAGGAACTGTTCGTATGAGAGATTTTTGCATGAGGCGCATAGCCTCTGTTTTCTCCACACTATAATTAGTACAGAATTACATAGTCCTTTCCTAGAATCTCCTTAGGCACTTAGGCAAGAAATTATGGGACCCATTAAGTTAAGCATTACCATGCACTAAAAATATACTGTTCAGAAATACCATCAAATGAACCCAAGCATAAAGTCCACCCATATATGTCACTGATGTAAATCACAATATATCTCACTGATGTAAATACCTCCGGCAGGATAACGAAGTGAGTTTATCAGGGCTAGTCACATGTGCAGATGTACACGAACACAATATTGAAATGTCAAGTTTTTTGTACCATGTAACCCCTGTAGTTGTACCAGTGAATCTGAGTTGCTCCTCTGTATCATCTACATCATTGCTGTTTGAACACAATGTGAACGACAGCAGAGAACTTCATTAGAGCCCTGGCAGGGAGAGCAGTGATCTGCTGAAGTGTCGCCTGAGTGAACAAGCTTTGCTGCAAAGTCACAGCATCCCTTCTTTCTCTAGCAAAGAGAATCAGAGAGACATGCAGCAAAATTTGTTGCACCCGTCTGAATATGTCAGTTTAGCTACATCTATTTAGAGCTTGGCCATGTTTCTCAACAAGCATTGATCCAGTTTTGTTGTTGGCTGTGAGTTTGTGAGTTTTCGAGTTGTAACAGCAAAGAAGAGGTGTAGCACAGTGCCTTTCTGAGTGTGCCAGCTAGCATCAGGGCCTAACTGTGGAGGGCACAGGCTGCTGGATCAGCAGTTTGCTCAGAGACAGGGAGAAAAAAAAAGTCAATTCTTAGGATATGAGGTTCATGAGAGGCCACATGAGGCAAGGCCTACATACTGGAATCTCTTCTCATTGTTCTACCTGTTATTTATTCCACTGTATTCCTCTTTTCTCCTTCAGTCGTATTAGATTTTCTCCGTTTTTTTTTCCTGCCATTTTGTCGTGCTGCTCTTCTCCTGTCCCTCTTTTTTAAATCCCCCGCTTTCTTCTTTATCACTCTTCATTTCAATACGAGTTTCTCCTGCCATGAAATCAGAAGCCTCTCGCTTTTTTTTTTTTAAATTCAGCTTAAGTCGGCAGCAAAGTCAGCATCCTTTACATCAGCATGTCAGATACAGCCCCCAGAGCCGGCACCGCTGCCAGAAAAGAGCAGAAAAGCCGACACTGTAAGGCCCACTTCAACATAGCTTGTAATCTTTCCAAGGGTTCACCTTGATGTAAATGTGCAGCTAATCAATACACAACATTAAAGCAGTAACATTAGGCTTGGCAAATTGCCCCTTTGAAGGCACACTTGGGGATTGGGTTCATTTATTTAAGAGCTCCTTTGCTGCCAGTTGTGCTACGTTAGTGTTCATATGAGGGGGAAAAAAGTTTTCTCTCCTTCTCCTTCTTTTCTCTTTTCTTTCACTGTTTTTCTGTTTTACCCCTGAGTCCATCTCCCCGTCCCCCAGCCCCACCATCTTTTTTGGACTAATTTGTTTGGGGCTTTATCTTTGCTGCAGACGAAGGCTTCCGATGCATGTTTGACTTTGCTTCACCTTTCTAATTCGACTCAGTTCCTTTGTAATGTGCTGTCAGGGGTGTTCATTCACCCTCTGAGACTGCAACACTGAGCTAAAGGGCAAAAGGACACCAGTCACTCAGACCCATTCTGCTAATGAAGACAAATTAGTCAAACAACAGTGTCCACAAACCCAAACACACACAGATACACATGCATCGTCCTTGTATTGACTGTGTGACACAAATTAAAATGTGTGGTTTTTGTTTACTGTGTTTATTCACAGAGGAAAATAATACAGCTGATCAGTTTGTCAATAGGATGTGAAGTCATGTTTGTGCTCATTTTAGAGCTGGAGTCATGACACTGTTAGCTTAGCTTAGCATAAATACAGGAGGTAAAGGGAAACAGCTAGCTTGGTTCTCTCCAGACTTCAAAAATACTGTATATACAACAACTGAAAACCTCACCAATTCTTCACTGTACACAAACAGGAACTATGTAAAAGCTAAGTTCAGCATTATCTGTTATGGGGGATTATGTTTTTGGTTGTGATATCCCTGTCGCTGCTCTGTCAGTTTATGAAGGGAGGCTCAAGATGAAAATTTGCTTTGTCATTATGAGTGATTGTGTAGATTGATGTGCACATTTTAGATATTATGCTATTACACTTTTTGAAAGTTATATGAGAGTCTCATTTTTTTTGACAATTTAAAAGACATCTTATAATATCCAGTCTACATGAGTGAGCTCTGATATAATTCTAATTCCCAGTGATAATTTAGTTCCCTTCTGCAGGTTATTCTTGGGTGGGAAATAAAAGCAGCCTTTGTATCATTGTGTTAACCAGATCTCTTTTTCTCTCCCCCTTTATTCCTCTGACCTGATTATCAAGCACTTCAGTCTTAGGGGAACATCGCCTCAAGCAAAATAAAAAATGCTTTAATGTATAAACCTATGCTTATGCAAAAGAAACTACTGTCTTTTTTTCTAACCAGGTAACAGTTAAGTGCCCAAGGATACGAGATGGCAAGCAACACATAACAAAAAAATAATTAGAACTCTCTCTCTCTCTCTCTCTCTCTCTCGCTCTTCAGATCTTTTCTTTAAAGGTGCTTTATGTAAGTATTTGCTATCGCTTCATAGCCAATGTTAGCATTAACAGCTATTTACTATTTTCAGTCTAGGAACATTGCAAGTTTAGCATCAAACTTTATTCCTTTTACTCACCAAGAGCTGTCTCCAGTGGTGAAAACCAACGTGAACTCTGGTTTTGCTGTTATTTCTTTATGTCACTTTTTATAAACAACTCATCCTGCAGGCATCCATGCTGGGGCATGGAGAGGTAATGACTGACAACATACTACAACACAGTTGTAATAACATAGGATAGATTGTAATTGTTGACAAATACCCTGCATTAATAAACACTTGTTTACAACTACATTATAGTGTGTTATAAACCATTTATTCAATGTTTCTACGCTGCTTAATGGTTTTAAAATGGTTTATTAAAGTGTTACCTTGAGTTCTTGGATAAAAAGTATTTATCGTCTCTTATCTTGATGTAATTTAACTCAGCATTGCCTGATTCTAAGCTCAGTGACACGATGCCATTCATTAAAGTGACCTGACTCTATAGTACAAAAAACAGATCCGTGAAATGAAGAATGACTTAAAGATAATGTGAAGAAGTGGTGAGAGTTCATAATGGGGAACAATAGAAGGGTGTTTCTGAGCTGAGGTGATACACTAATGAGCTTGTCTCTTTATCTGCATGTATGGTTGAATGTTTGATATAAAACAGAAATGTGCAGGTAAGGAGAGGTTACGTAGCTTGTGTGATATTAGGTGTTGTGGGACCACCTCTGCTTCTGTGTTGCGTGACACATAGAAATGCATCACTGAACCCTCTTTGACAGCATATATGCTGTAACATAGTCACAGATGTGGCCAGATGTGATGTCTGTACATAGTTGCATTTGCTTACATGCAGGGCTCCATACTTCAAATGTGAAGTATTTACTTCTTTTAGTTTCATCTTGGTGTTGCTCATCTCTGGGAGCTGTAACTGTAGTTGAGATGTAGGATGCACAACCGTCTTTGAAATGTGTGAGTAAATGTCACAAAAACAGCTGTGATACTCATCAGCCTAGTTTTGCTAAATGCTAGTGTGTAAAACTATGCACAACCTTTTCCTGCACATGCTGTGCCTTTTAACCACCTTCAACCCGGGTGGGTTTCCTTTCATTATATTTGCTTTTAGGCTCTTTAATAGATGTCAGAGTAATGACAGTGATTATGGGTTCTCCATGCTGAGATCTTTGAGAATAACCCTTAAAATTAACTTTGACACTAATAAAATATATTAGGTACAATACAATTTCAGCTAATAGAATTAAAAAAAGAAAGAAAAAAAATCAGCAAAGGGTCTCTTAGATTTAAGGTTCATGTAAGTCAGGACTAAGAAAATAATAATAATAAAAGCTGCAAATGCAAGTTTAAATGCACCATCATTTATTGTGCTAAAAAACCTCCACATACCAACCTTCTCCTCGGCTCATCTCTCAGCCACTGCCTTCATTCCACTCGGCCCTGCTTCACCAGCCACAGCTCTGCACCCAGCCCAGCTCACTCCTCAGCCCCACTCCACTCAGCTATGCCTCATCAGCCACCGTCATCCCTCAGCCTTCAGCTCTCGCCGTCCGCCATCTTAACCACACCTATCTTCTCCTCCCTGAGTATTTGCAGTAAACCATTCTTATACTTATATTCTGAGTCTGTGTTCAGGATTTGGGTCCAACTTGTTCATTACAGCATAATAATGTATTTATTTCCAACCAGCCCTCAGTATTTTAATATTCTATAGTCCAGTTCTTGTGTCACTCTGTCTTCATCTATCTCACCCATTCATGCGAGGCTCTCAGGCCTGCAGAAGATGTGTGAGGAAGAAGAAAGAAGTGATGAGAAATGAAAAAGGATGAATGGGAAATGGGAAAAGTCGAAGTTTTTTTTTTTTTTTTTTTTTTTTTTTTAATCCTAACTGAGTTGCAGAGGAATGTTTGTGCCAATACATGTATACATGTTCAAAGACCTTACATGTATATTTTACACAGATATATTGGTCTAAACAGAAGAAACATGCAGCATCTTTTTCATAGATCAGATTCTAACCACACAAAAATAAGGTTCCTCTTGAGCTGTATCACCTCACTTGAATGTTTATGTGAAGAGCTGATTTAGAAGCAAAGTATAACAACCAGCTGGAGAACTTTGGAAATCATTGGCCCTGTGCTTGCAATGCTGGTTCAGTTTCAGCAGTCGGACTCACGTGCTTGGGCCAGTTCTGTAAGGTCATTTAAACCAGGTTTGGCATGAGTCTGGCAGACATACTTTGGCTGAGTTATTTCTTCTGGTCTGTCAGGTTTGGTCTGTTATGGAACCAAACCATTTTGGATGATGTAAAGATGAAGATACATGGATGGTCAGATAGATAGACAGACAGACAGACATATACACAGACAAATAAGTAACAGATCGACAGATAGAAGATAGGAAGGCAGATGGATAGATGGAACACATCTTACTAAGAATGAGCTTTTCTCAGGGCCTGCTCTCTCCTTCCTCCATCTCTGTCAGAGCTGCAGCCACCTTTTTATAAATTTTTCAGTATCCCCTTCAGAGGCCCTCTCAGTACTCCCATTTCATTGCACAGATTCTATAAAAAGAGAATGGAACAAGCCTGTTTAGGCCATTCACGAGAAAACTGTAATTTATAGTAAGGAAAAGACCATAGTCACTGTGTCCAGCCAAAAATATAGTCCAGCTCAGAACCCAGGGACAATTCACAATTCACAAATTGTAATTTTCACCCTTGAACAACTTAAACAAACAAGATATAATATGTAATCCAGTGAGCTTTAGAAGTGCCGGGAGGCAAGGCAGATTTTCTTAACCTTCAGACAGGGTCAGGCCTGCTGTTTAACCCTTTTCTAGCCTTGAAGTTATGTTAGGCAAACCGTCACCTGGTTCCCGCTTCATATGTAATACACAGACAAGAAAGAATAGACAATGAAGTATGAAGGGAGGTACATTGCCTTGCAAACTTTGATTTGATCCCCAAAACTTTACTGTCATGTCCTCTGTGTGTTTGTGGATACACGGTGCAAAAATAGTCAACTTTGCTTCAATAAAGCAAAATGAAAATGTTGCACGTCCAATCTGGTCTCTTATAAATGAACAAATGCAATATGTCTGTGAGGATCTGCCTGCTGGGACCAGCCTCAGACATTCCCATCCCTTCTTCTCCTCTCCAGTCATCAGCCAGCTCACACATGCTAACCATACCGTATTATGGATGATGTACTCGGATGACAGAGATGGATGGCAGTGCACCTTTTTTTAGTCACTGTGTCATCCTCTCCTTTTCTCGTAAAACATCAGTCTCTAAAATACTGTATACAGTCAGCTATATGCCAGAGACAATCAGCACAGCAGGGGAGCCACAACACAAGCGTGTGATGCAATGAGTCAAGACGCAGAGAGAATATCTCAGAGGAAGCCATCAATCTTCACATGACTGTGCTTGAATTTTAGGATTTTAATGCAGGAGCTGAGAAATGTTTGTTTAAAGAAGCACTGAGATGGATCACGGAAGGCTCAGAGCAAATTTGCTTTTGTGATGTTCATTACTGATGCCCTTCACCACAAAATAACAGACATATCTAACTCATCTACCGGTCTATTTAAAGTTTTGCTAAGTAAAAGATTCATTTGCAGTCGTTTATCTCTGAAATTAACTAAAAGATGATTCACAAATTTATTGGTCTTTACAGAAATAAAAGCCATCCATACATACATCAGAGTCTGTGCAGGCATGGTAGTGGCTCTGTGAGGCTGTACGTATATCTGTCTGTGTTCAGATTTGACTAACTAACTAGAACTAACAAGTTTGCATGTTTACTGCCAGTCTACCACGATTGGCTATGGGGACTGTAATTATAATCTCGTCTTATATAAATGTTATTTCATAATAAAGAAATGACATGAAGACATTTGCTGTCTACTAAAATAGCACTGTGTTGGAGCTGTACTTCTCTTTATTATCAGCTGTTCTTCCAGCCAGTCTTAGTGTATACTGGGCACACCAACACATTAAGGATTTGTGAGAAAATTCTGTGATAGTACAGTAATACAAAAATTTTGAAGTAATCTGTGTAGGCTCTTGAACAAAATGTTTACTGCATTATGTCCATATATACATGCACAAGATGTAGAAAATAATAAAGGAGGAAAAAAAGAACAGAATGTTCAGACTTATCTGTAGATTCATTGCCACAAGTCGCTCCATTTACATTATCATGTTGTTTTCAGATTGTCATAATAAAAACACTGATTAAACCTGCTTTAAGGTGAAGTTAGAGGATCACCAAAGTCATTAGGATACATAGCATACAACCATGGATATGTGTACAGCATTTCATATTTATTCACTCTGGACCTACCTACCAACCCACTGACTAACCAACCACCACAATCATTCTGAGAGCCATGCTGTTAGCATGATTAAAAAAAAAAAAAGTTGAATCAGTCTGCCTCATCCCTAAACCCACAGTAACAGCACAAATAATAATAAAAATTCAGTCTCAGGTCTGTGTACTTTACTAGGATGACCTTTGGAAGTGGTGATGCAGCAGTTTGTGATTCTGCTTTGATGAACTGCCAAAAGAAACCAGCGTCTATCTCATCTCTGCAGCCTGTTGAAATGGAACGTCTCTCCTTCTTCTGCTCTCTTCTCAACTCTCTTCGCTTTTCTTTGATCTCCTCTGAATAACAGTGTGGGAGGAAGCTTGGCAATACTGCGTATTCCTATACAGACATCAGTGGAGTTAATATATTCTCTTAATCCTCCTAGATTTTCCTAAATTGGCTCTTCTTTTTTTAACTAAGCTCACCATCTGAAAATTGGTGTTGTATTGGACCTCTGGGGAGGCTAATTGTTGCCACAAGAAACCTCAGACTGACCCCAACTTGACCTGCAGGACAGGTCACAGACAAAAATTTCGTTGTAGATATGGTCAAGGCCAGAACTGTTAACCATGAAAACGTCCTAGACTCTGACATGCCCTGGGCAAAGATCATTTAACTTTTGTATCATCCATCTATCAGATTAGCCTGTCTATGTAGTATACTGCAGACATGCCAAGGAGTGGTCTGCTTGTCAATATAAAACCATGAGCACAGGCTCATATTACTGCACAGTACAGTACGCTGCTGTAAAATGACCAGCCATTGCTTCATCTCTGGGGTTATTAATATTTTGTGTATCTGTATGTAAATGTCCTTCAGTGTCAGAGCCCTCAACTGGTCCTTATGATTCCTAATTTCTCTCCATCCCCCCATTACCTTGATTCACACCATTTATTCATGTGCTGTTACAAAGCAGATTTCCCCTAAAGCAGGTTTCCATTACCTTGTTAACAAGATCAGGCTCCTGTTGCTCTCCTGCTAAATTAATTCTTCCTTTTTTGAGGTATTGTTTAAGTCAGCTGAAAAAGGGAAGTGTTTCTTTTAGAAGTGGTGACTTAACACTGAATTTTAATTTGACATGTCCCATGTTAAATGTCTGTTTGAATGAGCCTGTACAGTAGGTGGCTGAACTGCTTTTACACATTGAGATCGGTAATGTGTCTTCTGTGGCCCTGGAGGACCTTTGTCAAGTCTGAGACCCTGATGATGTCTCTGCTGTTTGGTTTGGTGACATAGCGACTGATCAGAGAGCTGACTGTTAGCTCCCAGAGCTTCTCCTTATGCATACTATGCTTGGGATTGTTTTCAGTATTACATATCATTTCATTCAATAAATTGTTCTTGATGAGTTAATATAAAGCCCCCCACACTTGTTAGCTTAGCTTAGTTGCTAACTGGACAACACATTTACATAGTTACATGAGCTGCATGCACAATGCTATTTACCTTTTATTTTTCTTCTCCCTTATTTTTTAGCAAATTGATTTGCATTTTTTCAGCTTTATACTTTTTATAATTGTAACTTTTGATAAACAGTGGCCTCTCACAGGGGACATTTCCCTGATAATGATAAATGCTAAAATGCTGTCTAACAGGGCCACAAGTAGACCACAGTTATAAAGTTAGCAAAGTGACTCAGTGATTCCAGGAACACGATATCATCTGTCTGAGATTTGATAACATTACCTAACATTAGCCAGGAGCTGCTGCCAATTTACACATAAATTCCAAAGTGTTCATTTACTTTAGCAAAAAGCCATAAAGGGACCGGCCCAGATATGTAATGTATGCTTCCACCTTAGTCAGAAAACTCATATTAGGCCCTGGGGAAATATCTGAGCAGAAATGCTGTAGTTACAGTCTTTGTATTTCAGCAAGCTTGCTGTGTGTGTGTGTGTGTATTTTTGCATGCCTGTGTATGTGTGTGTGCTGTGGGGGTGGTTCCTCTGGTGGATGACTAATGACTTTGTGCGTGTGTGTGAAGGTGGGGGGTTTGGTGGTATGTGTGCCTTAGAGAAACAGAGATGGAGAGAGGTTTCCCTCATTTGCTCAGACTTATTTACCAGGAGATGGATGGATGTGCTCATGTATGTTAATGCACACTTGAACAAGTTTAAATCACATGTTAAATAAGTCAGTTCACCTGTACAGACAGAGGAGGAGAAAAAACAGTGGCAGAAATAAAGTGGTTTGTCTGAATCTTGTCTGAAACATGCATAACTGGACTAATACTTCAGTGTCCGACCCCCATCCATCTCGTCATATGGCAAACAATACGTTCAGATTTGTCACTGTCAGACATGTAATTTCAGCAGTAGTCAAAGTAAATTGCCCAGCCTCCCACAGTACTTTATTAATGATTTGCAAATCACAGTGGAGCAGAAAATAGGTGTACACATGCCCCAATGTGTGTTCAAGCCGTGTCATTTCTCATCATGTCTGTCTCGCACAGATCAATTCCTGTGAAAAATGTGGTACGTCAGAGGCGTAATTGCGTGTGTATAGTATGTATGAAAGTATATTATTGAGTAAATATGTGTTAAATTAACATGCATTTGTTCATGTGACTGTGTGTGGGTGGGCCTTTGTTAATACATTTGCCTCCTGTGTGTGCACATAAAAAAATAACACTGTAATGCTGTAGTTCAGTGCAATACATAGTTGTGTGCTTGGAGTGTATGTCACAGCCACAGAGAATACCGGTTTCTGATTGGCTGGCAGGTGTTCATTTAAAGATTTTTTTAAAGGACATATCAAAGTTATTTAAACGGTGATTCAAAATCAGAGTACAAATTACGGTATATTGCACTGTAGGGAACCATAGCAACAATGTGCTGTTTATTATTAAGTATTTGAGGTCCCTTGATGACGGTGAGCCTCTAACCATATTGTGCAGATATGAGCAAAACTTGAAATTTGTTCATCTTGAGATGTTGAGAGCAAAGATTGGACTGAACATTAGCTCAGAGTGTACTATGGTAATGAATGTACATTCAATGGAAACAGTTACAGTATGTTCAGTGATCTACAAGAATAAAGAGGCAATGACCTGCAGAACCTGCAGAGCCTTGTTTCATTGCTTATAGCCTACACAGGTCCCCTTATGCTTCTTTGACATAATCACAGTATGGATTTGGATATCCAAGCTATTAAGCATATATATTAAGCATATATATTAAGCATATATATATACATATATACACA
>JBBMJY010000011.1:17171377-17193686 GCA_037833715.1 Toxotes lorentzi | reverse complement strand
TGTGTGTGTGTGTGTGTGTGTGTGTGTGTGTGTGTGTGTGTGTGTGTGTGTGTGTGTGTGTGTGTGTGTGAGTGAAATGGAGAATTTTTGTGAGGCTGACATGTATTTGATGAAACATTGTAGAGGATATTGTCATCATACCCACCAACGTCTGCGTGTTTCCTGGATTTCTGCTGCAGTCCATCTGTCTGTTTTTAAGCTTCTGCTGATGAACTCCATTTCCCAAAGCTAAGAGCAACTTCAAAAGTTAACGCTACATTAACACAGCAGTCAGTCTCTTTATGTGTTTGACAGACAGGTCTAAGTATCCAAAGTAGATTCACACACTGCACATATTGCACACACATTTTCAGTGTGTCTGGCCGAACGATACGTTGCTGTGACGTCAAAGTCTACTTGTCGTACTTTTGTTGTTTGTTTTTACTGCCTTGAAAAGCTGTTTGAAAGATTCAAGATTCAAGAGTCTTTATTGTCATTATGAGAGCATAAGGGAATTTTGAGAGGGAGAGATTCAGAGATTCCTGGCTTAAAGGCACACATATAAATAACAAACACTTAAAAAAGAACACTTATGAAAAATATAAACACAATCTACATCTGCATACCTGCAGTACGTTCTTCTCTTCTGGTCTCATATCTGATCACAGTGTAATATTAATAATGAAGACACATATGGGAATAAGTAATCAGTCTTTTTCTACAGCTGTCCCTCTAAAATTTGGAGCTTTATCAAGTTTCCAGTGTACCTATGGTTATCACCCATGTTATTTGATATTTCTGTACAAACATTATTTAACCAGGGAATCTCACTGAGAATGAGAGAAAGGCAACTTCAAATTCATTCCATTTATAACATGCAAAGAAGAGGAAGGCAAACTTCACAAGTTCAGTATTTACCCAGGGGGTTAAAAAAAAAAAAACAAACAAAAAAAACAGATCTGCTTTGGTGAGCAGTGGTTTTAAATTTGAGAAGTGGTGTACTGAGGCGACATTTTGTGTTTGTACTGTACAACACTTATTACAAAGGTATCTCAGTGGGCCGCTAAAATATTCATCAGCACAAATGTGTTGACATTCTGCATGTTGATCCAGAAACTTCTTTTCTACCCTGTTCTATCTGCACCATTGTTATCGTCACAAATCCACCTGCACTTCCCCGCATCCAAAACCCAACTTCAGGAGACATCTTTCTTAATTTATCTGCAAACTGTATCGCATTTACATAGGCCTCGAAGGATTTCTCACTGAAGCCAATAGATTTTTAAAAAGCTACAATTATTGTATAATGTAATCAAAAAAATTCTGATTGGAAAAATCATTCATCTAACGTTGTGAATGGGTGCACTGAAGAAAGAATTGGACGAAAAGTGCAGAAAAGACGAAGCAGGAATTGGATTGGCTGCTGGTGTGAGGCTGCATTGTAGATAAGGTGTGGATTTATTTATCGGCCTGTTCCAGTAGCCTCCTTCCTTCCCCTTCCTCTCCTATCCTCTCCTCTCCTCCTCCCCTTCTTCCACGTCCAGGCTTTATGTACACAATCAGTTATTCAACATGCGGTTTTCACAAGCCACTCTGCCACTTGCATGCCTTGTTGTAGCCTCAAATAAACACAGCTAGTGCAGACAGCGCCAGCGCTAGAGTTTACTATTCCACTCTGAGAACCCCGTAGGACTTCTGCCATGTTGTATACAGTCTGTGGCTATACTGATTAGAACTTCACTTGTCCACTGATGCTCTTAGAAATATGTGGCAAGATCACGTGTAAACATCTGGAATTTTAGTGAAATTTAAAATGTGGAAATATTTTCTTATCAATCAGCTCTGCTGTGGAGGTTTCTTAGTGTCAATTTCAGTTTAGTTAGTTATTGTTTTTATATTAGGATGTATCATAAGGACGTGTCAGTAGCCCTGTTATCACATTGATATTTTCTTGACTTCAACTCATATACATGACCAAGAATTTAGATTTTTTTCAGGAGAATTATAGTTGAGGAAATTTGGTTCTTCAAATGACTTTGGTTTTATCTACCTCACAGAGAGGTCAGAGGTCACTGTCAGCCACCTAACAACATCTACAGGGCACTTTAGCACAACTTGCTCTCTGGACAGGCTTGGCAGGATCTATCAATTGCACAAACCTCAGAGGTAAACAGCACTAATGCAGATGATCCAGACTGCAACAATACTAAACAACATAATCACACCTCACCTGCTTGCAATTCTGCACTCTGTGCCCTTCAGAAGGTAGGAGGTAAAAATAGCTGCAGGAAGATGAAAGAGGGCAGGATATGGGTAAAAATGGAATTCAAGAGACGTGCCTCACATTCCTGAAATAGGAGTGAAAATAATAATGATCACAGCCTCCTTCTGCATTGCCACACTGTATCCTGTGGCGACAGCCATGAATTCCAAGAGCCATCACAGCACGTTGTCATTCACTTCAAACAGCTGTATTGCTCCTGCAGATGTGTGTCTCTGCTCTGTGGGACTTTGTGATTTCACTACTTGTACGCCACGTTCTCTGTTGCCTCACGAGACTGATTACAACATAATGAACACTAATAAATATACAGACTAAGAGTGTATGACAGTCCATGCATCTGAAATTAGGTTACAGAGCACCAATGCTAAAATGTCCCTCCTGTACCAAAGATACTGCACTTTTCTCAGTGAAACCTCCCATTACCAGCATCGTTTCCATAGCTGTCAGAATAAACCACGCTCTCTTTGTTACTGATCAGCCAGAGCAGACAGCTTTCGGCCTCATCAGCACAGAAATCTTTGTATCCTGTCTGTGGTGGTTGTTGTGAGTCAGAAGAGGTTAAGTTTTAAAGATAAAGTAAAAAGAAGCAAGTTGCAAGATCTGAGAAGACACAACAGAGTCACTTCATCCCAGCTCCCAGCCACAGAAATACATTACTACACAATAAATAATAAACATGGAGAAAAGCTTGATATTCAACATACTGAGGTCATAAGGTTTTCATGTTGAATGAAACTGGCTAAATATTATACCTTTTGTTAGAAGCCATCCCTGTCTCCTACAAATTAAAAGGGTATGCAAGTAATTTATTTAGCTAAATATGTTTTGGTGGAAACATAAAGCAATTTCTGCCTGAATTAAATTCGTTAGCTAAAGGGTTGTTTTTTTACTATGTGCTGTTTGGCTTTATTCTAAAACAAGCCTAATCCCCATTCGGACTGGATTTATTTCTCCAAACTTGCTGAGCCTCCTGTAATTTGAATCCATTCCAGAGTAACGTGCTTGTATTTTAAAGTGGATCTCTTTTTTTTTCTCCTTTTTTTTTCCTTTTTCCCACAGGAAGACTTGCTTCCTCACCCATTTTTTTTGTTTAGCTCATGTATAGCTTATAACAGCTATTTGGGAACCAAAGAGAGAGAAGAGAAAGAAGTTAGAACCATCAGATGAAAACCATGAGGTTGGTAGGTTCACTAAAGTCAGTAAAGTCAGGGCACCATGGATGTTTGCACCAAATTTAATGGGAATCCATGTGACAGTTGTTTAGACATTATGCTAAAACAAAAAGGTCAGTGTCATTGTGTCGCTAGATGAAAAGTGAAATATGAAAAGTGAAAAATGATTGGGCCGTGATGACGGCTGAAAGGGTCAGTTGGTGTTGACAGTCAGCAGATAAAATCACACAGTGTGGGATATAAAAAGGTTCTTATCTTAAGTCATGAGATCCAGTTGCTGCCATTCATCTTTGATTTTTTTTTTAAATATGTCCGATTATTACTTATTATTTGGATTAAGTGAAAGTACAGACATCTTATCAGCAAAATATCTTTGAACTATCAAAAGTAGAAGTAGAAGAGTAGAAAAGTAGAATTGATGCCAAAAAGGCCCATTGAGTATTTAACTACAACTACACTACTACTTTAGTGTTGTAAAAGCTCAGAATCACCAGTCACACATTTTATTTGTAATAGTATTAATCTGTATAGTAACTATAACTGAAATGTAGTGTTGTGTATCTGCAAAATCAGATAACTGAAAACTGTTATACAGTATTTGAATAAATAAATAGATCTGGTTTTGATCAGATCTATTTATATTTGAACAGTGCAGAATTAAAAAAAAAAAAAAAAAAGTATCCATCATCTGCTGACCAGCCAAGCTAACAGACACTTGTGGTACTATTTGCCTCTTTTAGGATCAGGGATCTCTGTTAACCCAGCACAGTGTGTGTCGATACAAACGCAGCTTTAACCTCCCTCAATAAAGTGACATCCTCTGGTCTTTTACTGTCTACTAATCTATTTATACATTTCTTCTATATGAAATATGATGCAGATTTAATAAGACCCTTAACATTAGCCTAGAGTGGCCCCAGAGACTGTATTCTATTCCACCTCCTCCTACCCAGGCTTTTCATTTGCCTGTAACAGTATCTGCAGTATCCTCTCTCTCTCTCTCTCTCTCTTTCTCTCTCTCTCTCTCTCTCTCTGCAGAGGGTTTCCCAGCATTGGCATTCCCTCGCTCTCTTATCTCTCCTCTGCTGCTGATACAGCGTGACCAGGATTATGCTTTTAACCCAGTCCAAGATGGCTGCCTCCAGCTGCCAGCTCACTCTCTCTCTCTCTTTGTCTCTCTTTCCTGTCTCTCTCGCTCACTGTGCCATGTCTGCACAGGCGTGAGAGGGGGAGAGAGCGAACAAGACTTTAAAAAATACATGACCCTGGAGAAAGAATGACACTTCAGTCAGCGTTTCTACAACCATCAAACCCTGTGCGAGGAGGTTTACGATCATGCACTATGTGACAGCTGAAACTGCCAATTAAGGCATTCATTCCATCTGTCACTTCAGATAAGTAAAAGTGCTGATTGTTTTCATGGCAACCTTCATTGGTTTCAGATAGAAACTAAGTCAAGGATGCAGCGCTTTTATTATTAGCCCTAAGGGAAACAGTGCTGGATTTTCTGCCGCATTGTACTGTTCAGTGGTGTGTCCCTCTTTGTGTAAAAATTATACTCATGTTGCAAAAGAGATATAATGTAGAAACCAAGAGGTTCTCTGTATGTAGCTCTGATTTAAGACCACATCTACACAGCACAGATGATTGTTGATTGTTTTAGCATTCAGAGGTCAAAGCAAGTCCATCTAAACCTTGGTAAAATCAATAATTTACTGCAGCTCCAGTATATATAAATGTCTTTTTTCATAATTTAGCATTAACCAGACTGCAGTAACCCAGATTCTTGCAATCATTTATTCCTGCGTAGAGCCATTCTCTACAGAGCAGCCCAGTAGGAGGTGATATGTTGGCTGAGAGGAAACACAATCTGTTCATTTTCTGCATAGACAACAGTATGAAAGATGGGTTAGTGTGTGTAACAGCATCTGGTTCATAAATAAAAAGTGAAAAACTCTGAGAGGTAAAACCCTAAAGACGGTGAAAAATATCTAGTTACCAATCTCGCGTGTGTTGCACCCGAGGTTGGTTGGTTGTGGAATCCTTCAATCACTTTGTTTTAAAGAGGCCGTTCAGAGCAATAGGAATTTCCATAAGGAAGAGAGTGCAATTCATAAGAGTATGAGCACATTGACTGTTGTGGACAGTGCTCACACACCTGCAAAGGAGATGCATTGGAGGTGCATTGGTTGGCATGGGGAACATACTGAGCCCTGTTCATATATCTTCAGTTCCTAAATGCTCCACCATCGTCACCAGTTAGTTACTAACTTTGTCTTTCTGTTGGATCCCTTTTACATTACACAGTTATTTGATGTGTTACTATACATACATTGATTAGAGCAACTTTCAGATGTGATTAAGTGTGCTTCCATTCACAGCAGTCTCTGCCTGCGCTCATTAACAGACTCATCCTCGAAGACTCTTTCAGGCAGTTATTTGGCTTCTCTTTTTTCCTCTTCTCACTCTCTTTTTCTGGCCTCTGTTCATGTTAGTTTGTGATGTAACTGCACGTGCATACATAGTTTACGCTCATGCAGTAATCAACAATGGACCTTGCACATAAACACGCACATGTGCACCCACACACACACACACACACACACACAAGCAGATGGAACGTGAGTGTGTGTTTGCATACTGTAATGCGTGCGTTGCCATGGCGACACATCGTCCCCAGTCCTCCCCAGCAAAGTCTGGATGTTGAGACTCAGCATGGCACTTTAATGAAGGAAATACTCGTCTCATAATGGAGCATAGGAATGAAAGGAGGAAAAGAAGAAGGAAGGAAATGA
Organism: Toxotes lorentzi; assembly: GCA_037833715.1. Taxonomy (NCBI): domain Eukaryota; kingdom Metazoa; phylum Chordata; class Actinopteri; family Toxotidae; genus Toxotes; species Toxotes lorentzi. Next base: position 17,187,456 of record JBBMJY010000011.1, on the reverse strand, counting down.
GTGAGCACGGAAAGGAACACCACCTTCATGTTCATTTGTGCCGATGTATTATGCTGTACAGCTGTCAATGAAAATGATAATGGTTTTAATATACCATTATCTGTAGTAAAGAAGTTCAGTGTTAGTTTTTATTGATGTGTTGTTTTTGTCACTGTAAATGGTGGATTTATAGTGGTGTATTTGGATTTTCTCCACAGCTGCTCGTCCGATTGACTTCCGACTTTGTGGGTGTGTTGCTGAGGAGGAAGGAAGTTCATCACTGACAAGAAAAGTCATCCCCCTTTCCTTTTTTTGGGTGGTATCCAAAAAAAATACCACCAAAATAGACTTTATTAATCGTGATTCTCAGGAGATAATCTATCATCTGTGAGGAATCAGAGTGTGAAGTAATTTTCTCAGACCTGGTGTTTGTCAGAGCAGAGATCAAAGGAGCTGCTGGAGACTGAATTTAAGCTGGTTGTTTATGGCACTGAAGCGAAGAAGCTTCCTGTAAGTCAGAGCTTAATGCTCCCAGCCTGCGCGCTGACACCTCTTGTCACTGTGGATCTCAGTGAAAAGCTGTGAATTTGTAAACAGCGAGTTGAACCAGGGCTGGGATGAGAGTACCTGTACAAAGTATCTACTAGTTTAACAGCTTTAGAAAAAAAGGAACTCTAGCGCAGCATCGGACACAGTTGGCAGTTTATTGGTTACACATTACACGTTACACAACTAACACTTATTCAGTCTAATACAACAATCTTCCACTAAAACCTTCCTCATGAAGGTTTCCTAATGTTCAGTTTTTGTTGAAACTGTCAGACAAGTGCTGATTCAAATGTATGGTCATTTTGGAGGATGTAGTTTTTGATGCCATTGAATTTGAATCTGTTATACCAACAGGTATTTCTGTGATTTGGTCCAACCCTATTTATACATTCAAAGCAGTTTCATAAATCTGAGGCTCACTGCCAGTGCATCTTCTCAGAGTCTATTATCTCTCACACAGCATGTTTGTAAAATAACTTTTTGATACTACTGTGGAGCCGTTTGACAAATCACACAAGGTTAGCAGCATGGTTGAAATGTTGCTACAAGAGAGCAACAATATCTTTAATAATATTTATTTGCAAGTCAAATCATCCTAATGGATTTTGTTCATTTATTTATCTGTGCTTTATATAATGGCAGAGTGACTTCTCAGATGTATTAGCCAACGCTGAGTGGGCAGATCAGATCCATTACCCATCTACTAATGCAGGTCTTTCTCTTTTTATGTTGCCATTAATCTCAGCCATCCTCTTCTTCCATATAACTCAACAGCATCATGCGCAAAAGAGTTGCCAGTGTAGATGAGGAAAAGAGTGCATGCAGCAGAATATACCGATCAGCTACATTATTAAACCCTGTTACCTGTTTTAATGCAGTGGCTGAATGGTGTGTATACACAGTACACAGGCAGGTGACTAACTAAAGGAAAAATCTGGAAAATGGGTGGAGAAACAGAATGACAGCTCCCCCATCCACAGGGCACGAGAGATCACTGAATGGTTTGAGTATGAAAATGATATGAATCATATGTTATGGCCTTTGTGGTCACCAGATCTCAATCCAACTGAACACCTTTGGGAGATTTTGGAGCGACAAGACACCAAATTATGAGGGAATATGTTTTGGAAGAATAGTGGTCATCATTACAGTTTCAGAATTGTTCAAATTGTCACCTTTGTGCAAAGCCATGCCTGTTTCCAGTCTTTGTGCTAATCTAACCAGCTGCTGTCTGTAGCTGAATATTTTCACTTCTCTGACAACCTCACAATGTGTAGAGTGCAAGTGGACCTCATGCCATGAATAGTGATAAACAGCTGGACTGGGGATCCTCTGATGTGAAGTGATCCTGTGTGGCTGGTCAGCTGCTAAATGTGTTCTGTGTTCTTCTCACTTTGTAGTGTGGAAGATCCTCACACTCACACACTGACATGCACATGCGTTACCAGTGGTTACCAATTACACTATTCTGTATGAATATGTACATGGTTTACATGGTTAGAGTGTTTGAATTCTCCACTCATTACATGCACTGATCGGGAATGCTCTCAGACACTTTGTTTACATTTCTTATTTCTCATCGGGAAGAGTGTGGTCACAGCTGATTGCACCTGTTCCCCTGAAGCAGATGCGTGCAAAGCTGAAAAGCCGATATGCTGCACTGATTACCTATTAAAAATTCCTCCGAGCATTCAGCATATCTACACCATCTTTCAATCATACAGAGAGCCTTCATTCCACAAAGGAGCACTGAATCACTGCTAACTTCAGATATTTCAGTAACAAATGAATCAGCACGCTGATGCTCTTTGGTGTCCATGTTGGATTATTTTTCCCTTTGTGTTTCAGTTATTGCGACCACATTTGAGTTCTGAAAATGCTTTTTTTCTCATCACAGTTGAAATAATGGGCCTTGGCCTGTAACTGTTTTCCATCGCAGCAGCTTTTAAACTGCGAATCACCCTTTTATGAGCTCACACGTTATGAGTATTTTACAGTTTGACTTTTTGAAAGCCTTTTTTATTTAGTTATCCATGAAAATAACACATAACGCACATAATCCATGAGAATAATACAAACAATTTATGTCTTATTTAAGTTCATTACACACTATGTTTAATGTAATTATTATATATGTTGTCACCTAACCACACTAATCAAAAACAGAATTAGAAAATAAAAAGCCCTAGCTGGTTTTAGAGTTCATTTCTGCAGATAAATACCAAATTTTAAATTTGGTATCTAATCATTCAGTCTGAGTGGATGTCTAGTGCATTATATTTTATAATTTAAACGGCTAGCTAGGTTATGTTGTCTTTTAACCTCTTCACTGAATGAGAGAGTAGACTCCAGCACTGAAGTGGATGAAACTGTTTTCAGAATCAACCACAGTGAATGGGATTTAATTTGTTATCAAGGACAGTCATGACAATTGTAAAAAAAAAAAAAAAAAAAAAAAAAAGAAGCTTGGTTTAACAGCTGTGGCCTTTGTGGATGCATCCACTGCATTGAATTCATTATCTTACATCAAATTTTAAGATTAGCACATGAAGGACACCTGATGGAAGCAGGTTTAACTTGAAGTGATAATTGATTTATTAAAAAAATGGAATGTTCATAAATGGCCAAATCAGAAGCTTTCACTTTGCTGTTCCTCACTGTTCATCAGGAATCGTACAGGATATAGGAGTTTCTTGATCTATGTTTTGTTCTTAAATTCAGGCACATCCCAGTCATCAGCTCCATCCAAACCACTGTCCTCCTCCAGTGGGAGTTTCCTGTCTGTGTCCAGTAGCAGTGACAGTGAAACATCAAGACAACCCAGGTAAATTAGAAGCCATGAAGAGGCATTTTAGACTTCTATAACCCGATATATGTTTGTGATCAGATGTCTATACATAGATAGTATAGATCTAATCTAAGTTATTATTATTGTCACCTTTCTGAATTAATTCATGTGCTAGATTCTTTTTTTAATGCTTTTTGATGAAGGGTTAGACAAAAACCAAACCCTTGTTGAAAGCTTGACGCTATGTTCACAAAAATCTTTTTCCTTTTTAAATTTGATTTGATTCATCATTACTATCCTGGCATCATGATGATGTCTGAGCTAGGTCTAAATTAAAAATGAAAGATGTTCATCTGTTTTCTTTTTTATTGTGTTTGAAGATACTCACGTTTGTTTGCAGAATGATTCTCATGTAACTCTGGAAAGGTTTCTCCTCACAAATCCATTCACTTTGGCTATTGATAGAGCCAAATCTAGGCCAGTCTGTTCGGCCTGGTTAGAAGTATACGCTGGATAGACAATTGACACTCTCATTCAGTGCTGTCATAATCTGTTTAGCTGATAAAGCAGATCCTGCAGACAGAAACCAGGGGGGACAACAGTGCTTGAAGAAAATGAAGAAACCGGGCCACAGTGTGACAGCAGAAGAAGACAGATGGTTACTATTCTAGCAGTTTGAAACTGAAGGGTAAGTATATGATACCACGGTTAGGCAGTATCATACACTTAGCCGCTTGCTGCTTTAATTTACAATTCACATACTCCTTAGAAATTCATTAGAATAAATTAAAACACCTCTCATATATTCAAAAAGGAAAAATGAGAAGCTTCTCTTTTGGCAGTATGTATTTCTGTCTCAGTGACTTGTAGGTAACTTCAAAAAAAGTGGATCAATGTTTCTGTCCGTGATAGACTTCTCCTCTGCTCTGCCTCTGGGGGTTTATTTCTAAACAAATGAATCCTTCATGGTTTGCTGTCTGTGTTGAAAATAATAGTAATAAATTTGGCAGGATACTGAGCATTTGGCCACAGGTGTCCTTGTGCTGTGTGGTAAGATAAAACTCTGTGTTGGCTCCATTTAATTATGTAGCCCTAAGCCTTTGTTTTCCTCACCACGGTGAAGAGATCCTTCTTGACTTCAGCATGGGCAACTGAAAACTAAGCAATAACGGGAATCATGCTCATATAATCCTCTGGAATTAACTGACTCTGATGGTCGTATTGTTAGGTGTATGTGTGAAGCCAGTGATCCAACAAGAAATTACAGGTAGTAACACAACATTGTATTCATTAAAATCATGTCCATTTCCCTTTAGAGATTAACAGCCATGCATTAAAGTGCAGTACCTTGTGGTTTATAAAAGATGAGCACTTTACTGCAGCCCCTCTCGAGAATGAATCTTAATCTGGCACATGTAATGACCTTTATTGTGTAGGGGGACAGCTGGCAGGTAACAAGTCTAATAACAAGTTATAATATGGAGTGGTAAGCCCACAAGTAATTACAATAATTCCTCTTGGTCATTAGCAAAAAGGTAAAGGGTCTACCTCCGAGAGGTCACTCCCTACAATTAGAATACAGATAGAAATGAATACTAAATGCACTTCCTGGTGAATTCCATCTGAATTGACTGACAGAGAGGAAAATAGGAAATTAGATTTTTTTGTGCCTGTTCCAGCTCAGGGTGCCTGGGAGTTATGTCCATATTGAATTGCTGCACATCTCACGTTTTGTGTCCACGCTTTTAGTGCCAGTAGCATGTTCTTTATGTAGCGTAGGTGGAAAGTATGGGTGTGGAGGTTAGGGTGGTGGGAGGATCGGTGGGGGTTGGATGATCGTCTTCATGCAGGAGACTGGAGTTTATCTTCTGTCAAATACCTGCAATTACTAATACATGTATTTTTATTATCTTGTTTAATTAGTTTTATTACTTTCTCTAACCTTAGCCATACCTAGTTACTCTGGACAGATATTGTAGGAAGAGAGAATTTCAAAAATGTTGGTGATGAATAATTAAAATTGAAAATGGATTGTAAAATGGAAATGGAGTTTTCATCATCACCCAGTATCTGGCAGTGTCCGTCTGGCTGTAGGAGCAGTTTGCCCAGCGTGTGAGACTCTTATTAGCGCCTCATATCGGGCCCAGCTTCTGGAGAAAACACGATGTGCATTATTGGGAGGCTGGGAGCCTTCCACTGGAACGATGGTTTGAACAGCCCCTTTTGGTGGTAGAAAATCCTGCTTCAAGCATCCCCATAATCCACAAGCTGCCAATACAGCACCTGTCTGATCGCTAAACCGATCGCTAAACTGATCGCTAAACCATTTTCCAGTTCTGTCTGCCTCACAGCCTATACAGTGACAGGACCCACAAGAGCTTCAGCTGCCTTCTCTGATCATTAGAGGTCTCCACTGATGCTGCTTCCTCTCATCTATAGCTTGGCTCCCCACTACAGCACCTGTACACCCACCAGCCCCCTAGCATGCCTGTCCGGATGTCCCCTGGCAGATTCTTGCTATGCGTTCTATACCTTGACACCTGAAACAGATGGGCCTACAGCTGAATCATATCTTGGCTCCTGCCTCCCGACACACGGGTGCCCCCCTAGCTGTGTTACTTCCTTAGCTAAAGCCTCCATTCTCCCATCCTGCCTCTTCATGGCCTCCCTCAGCTGCAGGAAGACGGTGTCCAGCTGAGCAAACAAATCAACAGCAGAACATCCTGCGGCTGCTTCACAGGAATGTGCAGTTCTCCCTCTCACATCAGTCAACAGTATAGTATTTTTCCTCACCTCGACAGAGGAATGTTTCATCTCTTGCTGAGCTTCTCCTTCCAAATGGTCATAAATATAGGCAGCTTTTCTTTACCTCCACATGGATGATAACTAACAGAAGTCAGCACTGACAGCACATTAATCCAGTCACAGAAAGTTAAAAAAAAAAAAACCTGCTTGATGAAAAGATCACAGATTACAGCAGTAATATCCAGAGTCATAACTGTAATCCTACCACCCACCTGCCAAAAAAGACCCTGCTCACAGCACTAAGTTGTAATTCCACTGCAGGTTGATTTCCCCCCTTCACAAACAGAAATACCCTGGAACTATTTCTCAACAGGCAAACTATTTGTGTCAAAACAGAAAGTGCTAAACTTTGGAGGACTCTAAATACCATCAGCACAAACTCAAAGCTAATGTTGCTCCTTGTTTGCTAGGCAACTATTTGCTGTAGGTGATAACATGTCATAGTCAAGTTCAGTTTTGTTGCACAGATCTCAAGTGGTCAAAGAAAAAATCTATTAGTGCAGGATTAAATGAAGGCTTTTTAAACTATTCACCTGTTGCATGCTTTAACCCTTTTTGAATATACTTAGAACAAAATAGCACCTGTGCTCACTGCTTTCTACACAATCTGTACCAAAGGCAAAGATGCAGTACAGTTTTTACTTTCTGAGTCTAGGATAAACTTTGTCTGAGTCCATAGATAGATTTATAAGCTCATAGCTCTCTTCACTGTTCATCAATATATCACTTCACAGTAATCGTGAAGAGAGACCTTCTATAGTAACATCTGCACAGTCATTTTGTTTGCATACCATGTGTGCAGGAGACAGGCATGATCATTACAGTAATCTTGATCCTAAACAAATGTAAAGCGTACTATTGGACTTACAAGCTGCGCCGTGACAGGAAAAGTGCAACATCATGACATTTTCACTAAGAAAATAAGAGGGTAACTAATGGGGAATCCAACAGAGATGGATGAGTGCTGGAACTGCTGAGCGCCAGCATTCACGAGGAGACATCCTCCACTCTGTTCCAACAATGAAATCAAAGTCAAGAAGATAAATGAGGGAGAAAGTGCCATGGGAGAGTCTGCCATTGATCCAACAGAGAAACAAATCTGTCTTCCTTTCTGTCTGCAGGGATCAGAATAATACAGTACAGATCACCTGAGGCTACCTGTCGAGTTTCTCTAATCCTGCTGCCTTTTCATTTGATCATTTCATGCCATTTGTCTGTGCCAGGCCATGGATATTTACTCACATTTGATGGTAAAGGAAAATATAGTGTTGTTTGAGCCTAATTGATTCTTGACCCTTTTATTACTGTGCTTAAATTATCATGATTTGCCTCTGGCTTCCTATGCTCCCTCCTCAGGACCTGCCATTGCCTCCAGTGCTGTCATCCGTCACACCTGCCCACCAGATGTCCCCCGACTTTCTTCCTGTCTCTATATCCACTTGCTCACCTGTTTTCCATTTTCTCAATCACCTGAGTGTCCCTCTCTTACTCACACACCTGTTCTCAGTTTCTCATTGTCTCACCCAGTAGTAACACCTGTCCTTTGTCCCCAGTCAGTATCAGATCGTCTGTTTATTTCTCTGTTTCCCTACATGCCTGCAGCCTGTGAGGAGTTATCTGTTGTCTGTATCTTCTTGCCTGTCTACCTGCTTGTTCATCCATCAGCCTGTAAGCATGGCTTAACTCAGTATCTTCAATGAACCAGTGTTTGTCACCAGTCTCCATGTTGGTCTTGACTTGGAGCTTTATACCTGAAAGGTGATACTTACTTCTGACTTGTTTTAGTTGATCACATCTGGATACATGTGTGCTTTGGAACTTAGACCTGTATTATGAAAATGCACTTGACATTAGCATCAGTAACTGGTGGTTATCACCAAATAAACCATGACTGAAATCTAAAGGATTACAAGAATATTCTTCACCTTTTTTAAAAAGCTGGATGTTTTGTATGTTTCAGTAAAACAAGCATCTGACTAAATGCCATCATAACACTGACTGCTGTTGTATGTGTGGGGGAATACACAATGCTATATTTACAGCAGGGATATTAAAAGACAATAATTTAATTCCTGTCATTTGCAGGGCCTTAGCAACAGAGTGAAGATTGGGAGATGAAGGGAGACATAGGGTGAGGAGAGAGAAAGAGAGAGAGCAAACGGCATAGGATGATTGATGGTACTGATATAGAGAGAGGACTGTCTGCAGGCCTTACTTTAATCAGAGTTGCCATTGATTGTCCTGATGTTTGTCTCATGTTTGCAGAGAACATACAATACATTGCGTGGAGAATGCAGGGGGTTAAACCATGCATTTAAATAGCTCTCATTAAGTGTGCATGCAGATAAGATCATTTGCCTTGTGTGTATCTTGGGATATATAATGATTGAATTTTGATGTGCTTCACTTCAAGCAAGAGCTCATGGGTGTATGTTCTCTAAATCAACATTTCTGGTCTCTATCCTCGAAATAGTTAGTCTGTAATTGAAGAAAGTGATTTCTCTCAAAGACATGGCCCTGCATCATTTTCAATACACAGGTTGTATAAAGCTTTTCATTCACAGGCCTCTTTGTATCACCTGGCAAATGTGAGGCTCACATCAAATCCAGTTTCCAGCTCACTGTAGTTTGACCCATGAGGGTTCAGGGTAAAATGAAAGGTTATTTCAGCCACTTCTTCAGTCTTATTCTCTCAGTCACCATTCATAGCTCACCACCACTGATTTGAATCTTCTTTCCAGTATCCTGTGATAAATACATTTTACAGGGCTGGATGAGCATTTCAGTACCTTGGTAGGATTAGAGCCTACAATCCTACCTGTACAGGTGGCAGCAACTATAACCATCTGTATACCTTGTTCTTCCTCCTGTGCTTGATTTGTTCATCAGTCAGTTTCAGAAGCTGTGTGTCGATGGCCTTGCCTTCACCTGTCAGGATCCCTGCACCTTGAGGACTTGTTTGCGATGAGCCTTACAGGATCCTTTGGGTGCTGCCGCAGCCTCAAGGCGCTCCCAAGCCTTGCTGTAGGAGGAAGCATGTGTGTCCCTTCTTCAGGTGAGGTTTCCGTTCTCGGATCAATGTGATCACCCTGAAACCCACACCAATGGCACTTGATTCATATCAAAAACACCAGCACCCACTGCGACATCTTCAAGCACCAACTCATCAAGATACTCTACTGACTTTACCACTATTGAGATGAATCAGTGTTTCAGAAAAAGAGCATTATATTGCTTTTGGATAAGAATAGTACTCCACCTTTGACTATGTCTGTCTTCATGGTGCATCTGGTACATTTAACTTAGACACCAGAGTATATGAACAGAACTCAGGAGACATGGTCTCTATGGCCTATTTTACATTATTCTTGCACTATTTTGCTGAACATCACAAGAATTCTCATCAGAGAAATCACTGTCCTGTACGTCCTTAGCTTCCAGGTAAACTTGCTCTTGATCATTCATTTTTGCTTTCGACTTTGGCTGTTAAATTTTACTTTAAGCGTGAAGCATAGGGGAGGACACTGAAGTGTGTAAATTTAGAAAGTCTATCCACAAAAACATGTCCACCCTCTCTTCCTCACTCACTGTTTTTCTTAGTCTCTCTTGCTTTGCCCTTTCTCTTGGCACACAGGAAGGCCAGGAATTCATTTATCTGGCTTGCCTCTGTTCTGCATGTGAGCAGTCACACATCAGCTGGTGCAGCCAATAAAGCGATTGGTTCTACTGCACACTCAGGACAACAGACAGGGGTATATCTGCTTCTAACAGACTGCTGGACCGGCCGATGCGCTCAACCAAGAAACAGCCACAAACAGGATAACTTGAGCTAATTTATGGCCCTTCAAGGTGCTGGTAGGTGGATTTTGTTACTCTCGAGCAGAACGAGGCTAGCTGTTTCCACCTGTTTCCAGTCTTTGTGCTAAGCTAAACAGCAGCTTGCTCCACCTACATATTAGACAGATAGGTGTGAGCGTGGTATTGCATTTAATGCTGAGTAGCAAATGTCAGCATGCTAACATGACTAAGCTAGTGAACATGGTAAACATTACACCTGTCTTTTGCATCTAGTTAATATTTCTTAACCTTTAATTCCACTGGTACCTAATTGTTGTATCAATAATCATCATTTACAGGAAATTGTAACATCTGAAATCTATTTTTACCTTAAATCAGAGTCATAGCACATCCCTCTCACGTGCTGAGCAATGTAGGCTCAGGCTATAGGCCCGTGTAGACCCAGGTAAATATTGGTGCTATCCCAGTGACCATCAAAAATACACCAGTCACAACTCAATAGTCCTTGTGTGAAAACAGCCTGTCAGACAGTGTCATGTCTCCAAACACAGACATTTCTTCTCCCATTTTATTCTGTCCTCCATGACATGTGACTTTAAGTACAGCGAGAATAAGTGTATAGTATACCAGTGTATGCAAACTGCATGTTAAAAAAGTATGCTGTAAGTAGTATGTGCATGTGCAGCCTGAATACACCCCTGCCCCACCTACCACTTTCATTGTCTCTCACTCTGGCATGTACAGTAGGAATTCAGTCAAATTGGCTCTGGTTCTGCCTACCTGCTCCCACTATACTAAATTTTATGCAAGCCTTTCCCTCATAAAGAGATCTCTGTTTCTCCACTCACTGAAATTTTTATGTAACTTCTCATCTAATCAGGATAAGCCTTAAGCCTTGGCATGTCCTCACCCTCTGTACAAGGCTCCAGAGAAATCACAAAGCTCCCTATACTGTTTGCCGCTCCTACTATTTCATGCTTTTTAATGAACCTTTGCATTTTTTAGAATCTAAGAAGAGTATTTTTTAACTTTAAATTCACTTGATGGGAGGAGTGTAGACTGGTGTACAGTAAGAGCAGCTTGGACAGTTGCTCAGTGTGTGTGGAGGCATTTCTGACAGGAAAAGGTTCAACAAAGCATCATGCAGTACATCTGGTAATGACCGAGATACATATTGTTTATAAAATGTGAATCTGTCACAGCTGCACTTCTATATCTACAAAGCCATCTGAAGTCCCACTCGCCATCAAATCTGCCTCCCTGAAAACCTTTTCATTCAAATACATACGTAAATTGCTCATTGATATTCCTCGTGCATTGTGTCGGCGAAATGTTTTGTCTGACAGAGCGTCCATTTGATGTTTTCATTCTATACTTTATCCATAATTATGTGATTTCTATCCAGTCATGGGGCTACGGAGTGTAAAATTGAAGCATATGTATGTGATGTATGTATGTAATGGCACGGTTGATGTATTGGCCTGTTTATTCAAGTTTATTAACCTAACATGAACTAGAAGTTACCGTAGTGCTGAACTCAGAGATGGTGCCCACTCACTGGGATAAAAAATCTCTCGCCTGGTGTATTAGCTTCTGGTATTGCTTCTGCACATTAGTGTTCCCCCAGCCGAGCCCATCAGTGTGTTCCTGCTCACCCATATACTTACATACACACTGGGATTATGTTTTTCTAGGTGCTGGGAAAGTTTTACATATATAAAACCTTCATGGATTAAAAATTCATAATAGAAAGTGTGACAGTCAACCTTGTTTTGAGTTGGAGGTGTCCTGTCAATAGTTTTAAGTCTCTTTTGTAATTGTGGGTAATGAGGAAAATGCTTTTAGGGCAGTGTCTTCTTCGCCTCATTGTGGTGAGTTAGGCTTAATGGGCTCATTACAGCTGGTTACAGTTGGTGAGAACTGAATTTGTGGTAAGTGTTATGTCCCCCATCTACCACAGTGAGCCAATTCTCCATTTAAAAAAAAAAAAAAAAAAAAAAGCACTTGGACAAGAATCACGATAGTGTTTCCAAACACCATGTTTCAGCTTTACAAGAGAAAAGACTTCAGAGAGCAACCCGGGTCATTCTCCCCATGCATCACCACTAATTGTAGAAGCTAATTCAAGGTTAAACCTTAAAGTGAGCCTACATAACTTTGGCTAAACATCAATAACTATGGACACTGTTTACTATTATGTAATAATAGCAATGTTAGTTTTCTTTCGTATGAATACAGCTTTTCATTTCTAACAGAAATATTGTATTTTTTTCATATTTTTGCTATAAATGCAGTGAAATATGTGAAATTAAAAAACTGCTTAACATAACCACAAAGAACAAAATTCATCACACAGCTCGCAAACAAGAGGAGGTTTTGCTCAAAGAGAGGAAACATTTACACATTTTATCTTCTCACACAAGGATATTTAGGAAGGACTAGGAAAAGAGTACATTAAGAGATTCATCAAACAAACATGGAGACAGACTGACTTCTCTCTTCTCCCTTTCCTCATTCTGAACAGAGGAAATAAAATAAAAAAATCACCAGGCCTTGAACATATCACTCCTAAATGAAGAACTGGGTGCTTGTGCTGGTGCTGGTGCTCTGCTTTGTATATTAAGGGTTTCCTGCAGCCATACACATTGTTCCTTGCCGTACGAACAGGTCCACTGATCAGTTTTAGAAGCTAAAACAATTCTTTTAGAACCAGAGCTCAGTGCTCCTCAAGTTTCTCCAGAGACAGATGGAGAGAGATGAAAAGAGAGATGGTCTGTGATAGAGAAAAAAAAAACGGTGGGAAGAGTCAGAAACAAAAAGCAAGAAAATGAAGGAGACAGGTAGAGATGGACATAGTGAGGACAGACCCCATTAATTAGAGCTTCTTTGTGAATGAGAATCTGTGAAGTGGATGAGTAACTCTGCCCAGGCCTGTCAAACACGCCAGGCCTGGAGATGCTTTTATTTGGAGCGATACAGTGACAGAACCTTTTTGTACAGAAAATAAAAGAGGAAATGTGGTGGAAATTCAGAAATTCTGATTTTTTTTTTCTCTCAAATCCTGTGGAGCTGAATACAATCCAGCACAAACCTCCCCAATCCCTAGCTAATCCATTTGATACCATTTTGTTTGAGTTTTACAGACTGATGGACGGTGACAGTTGGTTACTGTCAGCAGATAGCTCTCTCACTGAGTAAGAATATTTTTGTCAAGGTTCACTTATGCTGGTACGAGAAGTTAGGACCCAAACACACCGACTGAGCAGGAACATTTTAGGTAGTTTTTTTTTTATTCTTACTTTCTATTTTCTTGGACCTGTCTCTGCCTGGTGGGTGTTTACGGTGCTGACCTAACAGACTAGTTTTGTCTGTTAGGTCAGCACCGTGGATGCATATTTAATCCATGGAGATTTTAGTATTTGTAAAACTATCCCAGATCCTGGACAAATGAGCTTTATGCATTTAATGTCCTCTATATGTAAAGTCTGTGGGTGAGCAGGAATGTATAGGCAGTGGAAGTACTAACATAATGCAAACGCAGACCCAGAAGATTAAAAATGTTTTGGCCCATGTGCCAGGTGAGCATGTTTCATTCAAGTGAGTGGGTGCCATCTTTGCCACTTACATTGAGTTGGACCATCATTAACTTACAGCTGTGCTTCTTTCTGCTGTGAAATGTGAAAATGTGTGGCCTGAAAAACGCCTAGTCATGTATATTGTCTCCTCATTTTTTAAAAATACATATACACACACACACACACACACACACATGCATACACACACAAGCTCCACTTAGTACAGTATCTCCCTGTGCTGCTCTCTGTGGCTCTCACACAGAAGTGCCTCTCATGAAGGACTCTGGAGCTTCCAGCTCTTGAATAGACTTTGACTTGCCCTCATCAGAAGTGGAGTAAAGTGTGGGAGGGAATACCTTCAAGTGAAGACACCTAGATAACTCATTTTCCTTCTTTGGAATTCATTATGGGATATTCTAAAGACATTTGGGGTAATTTGGTGAAGTTGAAAACTTAAAACTCACTGGTGAACTTACTCTACCTGTTCATAAAGTCCAGTAATCAGAGTATCTCCATGTGGTCACGTGAGCACATTAGTAAGTCGAGACTGATGGAGGTCCAGTTTTTATTGGTAGAAACGCAGGGTCATTCAAGGACACTAGGGGGGACTGAGCTGACATGTCTGTCACTTTTCAGAATCCCATTTCTTTTTTCTGACCATTGTTACAGTTTCAGTCTGAGTGACTGTCCAGTCGTCTAGATAAGAGAAGTTCTGATAACAACACAGATACATTAATCGAGACTGACTTCAAATATCATAGCTCCATCCTCAGTGGGATGTGTGAGCCTGTGGAGATGTTGTCGTGCCTTGTACTGCACAAATGCAGAAGTGGTGGGTGGAAAACGGTCATTACGCTAAAAAGGGAAACCTCAACTCAGAGAGCAGAATCAGCTGTTAGCCACTTTTTATGAAGGCAGCATATGATTTTACTCTTAAACTGCAGAAATAAATGTTCTTTAAGGTAACAGTGCTCACACTGTTGTTTCAATAAAGAGTGCAAACATTTGTCAGGCTCTGCGGTCAGTGCTGTGGCGATCAGTTTGATGTGTGTTCAGAGTTTCAGCGTGTGGCTCGGTGACAGCTGATGGCTTTGGATGGAAGACGCTTCCCATCCTTATGCTTGTAACTGTGCAGAAAAAATAAAACATCAACATCAGACGCTCTTCATACCGAGTGCTTTTACACTCTCATTGATGTTTGTTGATCGTTGCTTTGGGACAGTAACTGCTCATTTCCCTAATACCTGTGGAGCTAAAGCTATCACTGCCAGAACTGACAGATGTCCATCAGTGGTGGCATATGGTAGAAAAATAGAAGTTTTGGAACCCTGATTAGTTTGGACAGTAATCTTTCTATTGCATCGGTCAATTGATGATACAGGTGCTGTATCAATTGCACTGTCAGTAATTTGGGGTTGTACTTGGGGTTGTAGCTGCAGTGGGAAATACCAGTTAGAGCATTGATGTTGTTCTTATGTTACAACAGTGTGAGTCAGGTGTGTCAGTGGGATGTGGCAGCTGATTTCCAAAGCCACATGGGTTTTTCTTTGTAACACCCCTCTAATGTGGATGGACAGTAGTAGGTGAGAAAGGGAACAGTGCGCCCCCAAAATCTGCATAAAGTAAATCTGAATTTAGTGTAAACTGAACACTGAATGCTTCAGTAAGGCTGTCGCTGATATCAAAGGACCAGGGGGATCTATTTCCTGAAGTGGAATTTAATATTCGTAATAATGTTTTTGTTAGTGTATAATCACCTGAAACAAGGACTTGTTGTCATAGCGACATAGGAAGCGGGTCCTCTGCACCACCATGTTTTTACAGTAGCCCAGAGCGGGCAAACTAAACACCTGCTCTTGAGAGCCTTTTGTGTTTTTATGTTACCCAAAGGCCCCTGTAGGTTCTCACGCTTGGAAAAGGAGGGGAGGGGGACTGAGTTCATTACATTCTGTAACCTCACGGCTAGATGCCATTAAATCCTACACACTGGTCCTTTAAATGAATATCTGCTTTTGAAATGTATTTTTGAGAATAATAATAATAATAATAATAATGTGTCATTCTTTTTAAAAAGCAGCTCATGTAATTATTATGACTCCTGCATAAACACATGATGTTGTTGAGAGATCCAGTTTTTATTCCTGTTGTAATTATATGGTAACACAATCCAATGTTTATAACATTCCAGAAAGAACTTAATCAGTCAGAATATAGTATTTCAGCACTAAGATTTATGATGTGAGCGGTGTGCACAGATGGGCTTTATAAGAGGTTAATTGCTTTGTCACCTCCCTCTGCTGCGTTTTCCATTTTTTAACAACCTTTAAAGAGGGAAATTAGTGTGTCAGTGCAAAACAAATAACCAGTTTCATACAATAACAGATTATTATATCACCATTCTGTTGTTTCAACAAATCTAAACATGATTTACAGACATTTCCTGGAAAGACTGAAGGTTAGAGAAGTAGGAATGTGAATGGAATATTGATGGTTTGAATTCTTGGACCAGAGGGGTGTGTGTGTGTGTGTGTGTGTGTGTGTGTGTGTGTGTGTGTGTGTGTGTGTGTGTGTGTGTGTGTGTGTGT
>JBBMJY010000011.1:17151498-17163882 GCA_037833715.1 Toxotes lorentzi | reverse complement strand
ACACACACACACACACACACACACACACACACACACACACACACACACACACACACACACACACACACACAGTGGCTTTGACAGTATGATGAATTGGAGCAATGTGGAAATACAAACAGGTGCAGGTGCATTTGGTCGCCCACACATATTCACACTCACACACACCTGTTTACTCAGTCACCTACTGTACACACATTCATACAGATGCAACTAAACATGCATTCAGTTGTTTGTGTGTGTGCTGGACCAACACACTCAAACGTATTCATACAACTATGGATACGTTTCAGTCAGAACAGTGGCACAAACATACATGTGCAAATATGAATGTATTGTCCTGACTGCATTCTTCAGTTTTACAGTGGGATTTTGAATGGACCCTCACACACAAGCACAACATCTCAAAGTGCAGGAAAAGGAGGAAAAAAACATTTCCAGCTGATTCTTTTTTTATATATATTAAAAATTACATGTTAGAAAAGCTTCCAAATGGACAATGTCTTCATGTTAATGTTAACAATACAGTAAAAGAGCATGTCTAGTTAGAACTTTGATCTCACCAACAACAGCAAATTGTCTTTCTGTTTGTTGGCAGAGAACAAGCATAAAAACTAGTTTATAGCCTGCACTGCATACCCATCGAAAGTGCTCCTCAAGCTTTTATGCTTGTTCACGTCCTAGAATTGTTAAAATGTCTTGTGCAGTATTGACTGTGTATTTCTGTAATTGTTTTTAGTCGAGCTTAGCATTAGTTAAGGCAGAGCACTGAAGTCCATCTTGTATTATCATTGTCCATTATCTGACCGGCATCTGCTGTTTCATTCATGCTTTTTTTTTTTTTTTTTTTTGTCTTTTTGGCCAAATCCATCTGTATGACCAAGCAAAATTTACTTGTGTGTTGTGGCAAATTGCAGAACAGAGCCAGGATGTGATGTGGACAGGGTAAGAAAAAGTCTACCTCTGTCATCGTCCTTGCACCCACAGCAGCCAGGCAGCTTCCCTATACGAGAGATTAACCCATCTCTTCTCTCCAATTGGCTGGACATGAGACAGACTCACAAGTAAAGGCCCGACCTCACCAGAAAGTAGCCCAGCAGAAATTCACTGACTAATTGTAGGGGTAGCTACACACTCGTCACTCTACTCCCCCTTGTATTTTGTTCTCAGAATTTTGCTTCATTTAATTCAACAAAGAGTTATTCAGATGGAAAAAGGGAAACTGGCTTAATTGCTAACAGGCTGATAAAACATGCATTTGCACCATCGACTCTTACAAACCATTGCTGTTGTTGTGGAACAGTTTAAACGCTGATAGAGGAGGTTAAATAAAAGTGCATGGTGAAACAGAAGTAATACACCATGATAGCTTCCTCTGGTTCTCCATTACTTCAAAGGTCAGCATTGTCAAGATAGTTTTCCAGTGTGCAGTGGCAGAACTCTGCAAAGATGAATTCGGGGACATGCAAGTATGAGCTGTTTGTAAAATTTTAGCCAGGTGCACAAAGCAAAATAGGTAGGATTAGAAATGGATATGGATTCCTTTTTAACATTTGGGAAAGGTAACTGATTTTGCCAACCAGCACCTGGGAGCAAAGGTCAGATCCCTTTTGGTCTACAGTAATATAGAGTAGTTCGATCTGGAGCAATATTTCCTGCATTTGTTTAGTTGGCGTTAACAATTGTGGAGAAGTACAGGGAGCAAAATTAGATTTTTGCATATAAAGCTCATGAAAAAAAAGAGGCATAAAGCAGCTTTTTACCAAGCACATCTTTACACTGTGCACTTTCCTTTTGTATATTTTCCATTATTCTTTTTCTTTGGGAACACCTCTATATGAGAGACAGTCCATTCTTTATTAAGTGTCTTCCTTCTGACTTAGCCATGGATTTATGATGCTGTGAGCCCAGCAAAGGTTCTGTCCTCCTCTTCCTTCTCCTCCTCCTTCCTCCTTCCTTGGCTCCCCCTGAGACAATCAAATGACCTTCACCCTGACAGATTGTTTCAGCTCCATGATCAACACCGGCCACAGTGAGTCACCTCCACCAGAGTGACGAAGGAGGCGAAGGGGCGGAGGGTTGTTTAATGAGACACGGAGAAAGGAATGGCAAAAGAGAGGGGAAGGGCGAGTGTGAAAGATAAGATGATAGCGAGACAGGCAAATATTGAGGAAGAAAAAGGAAAGACAGAAAAGAAAATCTCATCCCTCCTTTCCATTAATGCTGCTGCATTATTCACCATCAGAGAGGAGGAGAAGAATCCTCCCCAGGAAACCCCCCAGTCAATTAATTAGCAACTTCCAGCATGTGGAAGATGGGGGTGCAAGAAAGGGTGGGGGTGGGGAGATGCCAGCAGAGCCAGCAGAGCAGGAAGGGCTGTGGAGGCCTCTGGGACCATAAAAAAAAAGAAAGAAAGAAAAAACTGGGAAAAAAGGAAAAAGAAAACTGAGACGGAGGGATTGAAAATGCAAAGGGAAAAGGCATAATCTTTAACAGCTATAGGAAATGTTTGTTCCTTTTGTGACAGGGAACAGGCTTCACCTCAAATGGTACCTTTGGAAATCTGTTGAACTATTCTCAGAATAGTCTGGGGCAAAAACACTAATTTGCTTTTTTTTTCTGAGAGTTTGATGAAAGGATAGACACCACAGAGGAGGAAGCAGCTAGTCTGGATGTGTCCAAAGAAAAAACATACAAAGAAAACAGAAAAAAAAAGCTAGCATAGCACATAACACATTACATTTGTTTAATCTGCATAAAAACAGAAATGTATGGCTTTAGGGGGAGTAATTTGTCCTAACTATTTCTCTTGCTGAACAGCTTCCAGATGCTATGACTTTCAGGAGTTTTGTCATCACAGTGAAGATGCCAGATTTGGTAACAGCATGGCTGTGGAAGCCTGCAGTGTACTAAACCTGTGCAAACAGACCATATCTGGCAACCTGCACTGTAGCTGGAGATGCTCCACAGAAGTGCTGGGTGGATGCTGCACTGTTAGACACTGTTTTGTCTCACCAAATGGTTAGAGCACATGAACAAACAAAATGTGTGTTGATTAGTGAAGCTTGTCACAAAGAAAGTGGACATTTCAGTGAAATTACAGCGTTGAATGAAATGAATGGAATGTAATGTGAGGATGGTGGTGTGGCTCGTTTTAAACAGCTGCTATTGACAAAAGAAAAATATAAAATATCACCAAACTTATCCCCTAATGAACAGATGTTGAGCAAAGAATAAGCATCGTCTGCTGTGTGCCCTACCAGTGAACTTGGATATTTTTGAACTTCCCTCAGACTGTGAAACACCACCACAGTGCAGCAGCGGAGCTTTCATTCATTTTAAAGTAGGTATTCCCTGCTTGGCTTATGGCCGATGGCAGCTCTTGGCTGCATTTTCGCTTGGGGGTAAACAGAAGTTACGTTTCAGGGGATTAAAGTTTTCGGAGGGAGGAGGGGAAGATATAGGTGGAAGTAAAGGAAGGATGGGAGATAGAGGATCAGAGGACCAGATGGAGAGGAGGTTACAGGTGAAAGAGGAGAGCACGTGAAGGGGTGGAGAAAACATGTAGAAGACTGATTGAAGACATGGGAAGGAGCTTCAGGATGAATGCACCTTGAGAGATGCTGTGTCAGCATGGTGGCAAATCAGCTGTGACAAGTGCCAGTTGATTAATGAGGTTAGGAATGACTGCTCCAACATCATTTAGCAAGTGGCTATATTTTTTGACAAAGACTGCTTTACAGTCCATTTCAGAGGGAGTTAGAATCTCCGTGCACAGACACAGGCACCTCGTACATCCGGCCAATACAGCCACCCCGACCACCAGTGTTATTTATGCACTTCATGGTAGAGACGTATTTCCTTGACGATCTATGCTGTAGATCAGGGGTGGTGGATATAAGCATGCAGTGACGGATACAAGACTCAAATCTTTCCAGCTGGGTGTTCAACGTTCTCCACATCTTCAGTCATTCAAAAAAGATCAAATCTGGTGTGCTCTATCATGAGCACCCCACACTTCTTCAAGCTTCTCCAGTGAAACATAAGGTGGTAACAATACAAGGCTGTCCAGGCTTAGTAAGGCCCTGGTTTTCCCCAGCCCACTGTGGCAGCTCTTACTCAAATACAGGTATCTCTGAGCACAAAGGGATTTAACATTCAGCATATGGTTCCTTGGCTTGGTTGTGGCTCTCTCTTCAAAGTACACAGTGTAACATGAATGATATGGTTGTTTTTATAATTCTTTATTCTGGTGTTCTCAGCAAATTCTTGCATTATCTTTTTAAAGCTTATATAACTGATGGTGGCTTTAGAGAGATTTAGAGATTTTTTTCCCCTTTATTTAAGCTGTCTTGAAAGTCTTTTGCATCTTCTTCCTCAAAAGCCATTCAGTCTTCACTGGATGTGGAAAGAGGAATCCTTCAGAGCCGAATTTTTAAACTCTAAATAAAATCTTTGGTCCTGACACTTTAATGTTTGAGTGAGTGACCTATCTATTCTTCCACTGTGCTCAAACGATCAAAAGTCTCTTATATTTATGTAAACTGTAAGAAAGTTTCAGTAGTCCTAACATGCTGAGGAAACATCCTGTAATAACAATCTCCCATTTAGACAATTTTTTTTCACCCTGCTTTATCAAGAAGACCCCAATTAAAATAGTGTGGTCGATTTCAGGTGGTGTAGTGGAGTTTCAGTTTCAGTTCTGATTTGAATTGATTTTTTTTTTTTTTTTTTTGCATGAATGTAATAAAAAGTGTTTTGCCCTCTCTCTGACCTGTCCTCTCTGGCAGCTTTGTTTAAAAACAGATCAATACATAATCATACAAAATCCATAAAATGCTTTCATCCATAAACATGCTGTAATATGGAGGGCAAACAATAGTAAAATCAACATTAATGCTTTATTCTTATTTCTCTAATGCAGAGACCTAGAAAACCCTTATGTGTTGAATAGTATTTCCTTACATAATGTTTCTCACCATTCAGACTCGACTGAAGAGTGGGCGAATGGACAAGCAGCAAAAATAAAACCAGCATTAAACCTGCAGCTCTGGGAGCAAATTATATGAATGTAGCAACTGATTCATCCCAAATGTCCTTTTCATATCGAGCAAGTACATTATTCAGAATTTCATAGCATGTGTCAACACAGTGATGGTCATCATCCTGCAACCATTGTTTAAGTAACAGTGTCCATGTCACGCAGGCTTCTAGCTTAAACACAGCTGCACTGACTCTTTATAAGCCAGTATATCGCTCCATATCCTGATTCTGGCAAGTTCAAAGTCTAGTAAAAATTAAAGTGCAGGGATGATTGGGACTTTGCCATCCAGGCTCTTAGGTTTCAACTCTAAGAAGCTTAGACCAACAAAATGAGGGTGATCGTTGACATCTCTTCACCGTTAACATCTCTGCAGAAAAGCTTTTATGTAATTCAAACTTGCAGTGCGGAACTTTTGTCTCCACCTTCTGGCAGTGAGAGTAATAACAACACTGCTGACTCGTGCTTACGACGTGTGCCAACAGGTGAACTCGGCATCATTGTAGTGGGTTATGTCAATCACATACAGATATTTTGTTGAGGAGCAAGTCCCCAAGATTTACCACTAGCCCGGGAAAATCCCAGGCTCAGGTCATGAAATTGTTACAAGAATACTGAGATATTTCTAAAGATAATAGCTACATAGCCTGCTCTATATATTTTAAAATGGCCAACCTGTCCAAGAGCATCCATATCTGCTCTCTGTCCGTTCCTTTCTTTCAGTGCTCTCCAAGCCACACCGACGGTAATCTTTCTTTGTCCTGCCATCAGTTGCCTTCTTTTTTTAGACTGTAATCTTTCCTCTGAACACCAGGTTTCTTTTTTTGTCTGGAGCATCAGAAACTTTTCTTGAATCCTTCCTATGTTTCTCCAGAACGCTCCTAGTTGCAGTAGCCCACTTGCTATGGTTGGTGCCCTATTCAGCTCTGGGAAACCAGGCATTGCTGGATAATGTAAAACACATTGCTAGCAGTGTACCGGCTCAGTGATGCTGCCACAGACACCACAATTAAAACTCTAGTATACTGTGAAATACAGAGATTTACCTGGCACTGATGCATCTGGCAAAGGGTTGAATGTAACGGATGTTTATTTATATGTGGAGGTCCCACACTCCAGCTTTAATCTCTATCTTGGATGGATTTGCCCTTTATCATCATATATGTTGGTATTGCAGCAGGTATATGTTCTTTTTTTCTTCAGCAAATGAAAATGACAACACCTACATACAGAACCTCGTAGCAGAAGAAAATCACAATCATTTCCAAACCCTCAGTGACATGTCACTGCTGGAGAGAAAGCAGGCAAAGAAGTGACAGTACTGGCTATGGTCTATCTGTATGCTCCAGTTTTTATTATGTCAGCTCAGCCTGTCAAAAGGCAGTGACAAGGGGTTGTTTATACGAAAGAATGAATGAATTAATGTTTTATTCAAGTGTCATATACCTAAAGGTGCCCACCCTGCACGGGCTTACAAAACACCATGCACCTTACCTTCAGAGGCAAGACAAAGTTGTCAGAGTCATCTACAGTGAGTCAGTGATTTGATCTCACATCAAGGTCCATTTAGTAGAGTTCAGAGTCCTTGAATTTGACTAAACTGGCCTGAGCTGACATTGTCTGTAGATTGTGTTTAAAAGAAATCAGTGTTTACAGTGGAGACACTTCACTGTCCTTAAACAGTTTGTCCACCTTTGCATTTAATTCACATGAGCCCAAAAGGCTGCATGTCAGACATGCATAATGTCAATTATTTTATGCATTTTAACAAACCAGGCTCACCTGTAGCATTGCTTCCTGGTGAGGACTGCAGTTAATAATGTCTCATCAGGCTCTGCTCGAAATGCTGCATATCCATTTTCAAAATATAAAGAGAAGTTAATGAGTCTCACAGTTACCAGTTTACTACAGTTAGTATTTGTCCATTACAGCAAATGTCTTACATTTACTGAAAATTCCCCTTTTCAGAAATGTAAACATGTGTTGTGCATCTCATTACTGACATCAAATCATCTTTGATACTGAAAATTTCTAATAATCGTAGCTAATGATTTTAAGACAGCAGAGCTAAACTTGTGGTGATGCGGTCGCCTGGAGGATAAAGGCTCTGAATTATTGCTGTAGTTTAACCCCCTTCACTGACTGGGGAACTGTGGGTCAGTGAGGTGTATGAGTATTACTCCCTCTGTACCACTTATGAGGCTTTGACAAAGCCACTGAACCCTTAACTCTTCCAGCAGAGTTGCCCAGCAGATAATAAGAAAGCTGTGGTTGTACTGGGCGGTTTCCAGGTAGGCATTGCTTGCATCTGAATGGAACAGCCATCGAGCAGGTCCACTGCCAATTAAAAAGGACAGACTGACAGATTGGAGTGTGGCATGAAATGCATGGACATAGTGACAGATGGAGGTGATTCATGGTGTGTGTGTGTGTGTGTGTGTGTGTATGTGTGTCAGCAGAAGTGCAAGCAGGAGGGGTGACAAGCCTTCCATTCAGGGACTGCCAGTGACCAGTAACCTCCAAAGAACAGATGGAGAGGACAATCGGCACTCGGGGAGTATGACTCAGAGGTATGTTTTATCAAGCTGAAGATCCTCCCTGCATGTATTGTATCTGCTGCCTGTATTTCCCTCTCATAAGGACATTGCTCAGTGCTTTATGTTCTCCCTGCAGGTACAGTGATGTGATGTTAGAGTGTCTGTAAAGCTCAGAGGCCATAAAGATGCTAACACTGCACAGGGTTTCCTCCATCCCCCACACAGTCCGCGGTCGACTTCTATCATCTACCTCCTAGTCTTTTTTCCTACTCCCTTGCTCTGTCTCTGTGGAATAAAAGCCCTTTTCATGTGGGTGAGTGGGGGAAGAAACACAGAAGGGTATCTCTGGTTCCCACTCTCTCTCTCTCCTACACAACTTTAAATCCTGTCCTTCAGGGGATTGTTATGTACTGCATCTGCGGATTCATAAAACATGCTTCCCAAAGTGTCCTGAAGTGTAAGCACTACTGCATGTTCATGTGCTTCCTTTATCAATTATTCACACCGTGCATTTGTGTCTCTGCAGTTATTTCTAAGTAAAGAACATATTGCATCCATTAAAAAAACATGGTGCATCAAAAGAGAACAAAAAAACATAAAAACCAGACTTGAATGTGCATTTATCTGCTGAGTGCAAAAATAAAATAAAGTAAATAATAATAATAATGATAATAATAATAGTAAGGTCACTGGAATGTCAGGTTTTTGAAACCTTAAAATTTAGAAACTGCCTGGCATTAATTTGTATCATCATTTTAAGCATGGAGACATTCTTAGCTACCTCTCAAAATCTTAGCAATGTACTTACAAGAGGAAAGGGACAAGACTGCCAGTCAGCAAACAGGAATGTAAACATTGCAAGTTTCAGAATATTTATTTTAAAAAATCAGCTTGGCTTCATATTTTGAGGAAATCTATTCAAAGTGAATTGTAAGGCTTGATCTGTTTGGAATGTGAAAGGAATCTCTCATGGCGATGAACCCACAGAACATCATATCATGTGACTCTACATTTCCCCTCAGCTCTGCAGAGCATTTGAGCTTATTCCTTTGTTTTTTACTGACAGGAAAACTCTCACACTCGCTTTCTTCAGCCTCCTTTCAAGCAGCATCAGGCAGCTGTTTTAAAAAGCTCTGATAAAACCTACTTCCTCCACCTGCTCAGCACCAAACACTAAACAGTAGACTGATAAAGTTAGAGACTAGCTGCTGAACATAGTGGAGCATTTAGCATCTTTACAGTCAGATATTTCCCTCAGGTTTTGTGAAAGGCAAAAACACAGCTAAAGGGAGAGGAAAAGGAGAAGTATAATTCCAGTTTAACATCTTTACCACAGTGTATCAAGCTCGGGTTGTTATGTCAGTGTTGTGTTTTTCCAGCCTGTTGTGCAGCCCAATTTAACGCAGGCAGTTTAGTAACCACAGTGACATTTAAGACAGTCATGTTTATACACATACTAACTTCCTTCACATGTGAATACTGCAGTAATTAGTAGAAAAAGAGGTTCTGGTGTTACTGAAGGTTTTATCACTTAGTGTTTAACAAAACGGAGAGAAAAGATGGCTCCATGCTCTGGAAAAGGATCCCAGCACAATGAAAGAAAACAAAAACTGAGGGTCTGCTGTGGACGTTTTGTACTGGAGAAACAAAAAAAAAAAAAAAAGGAAAAAGAAAAAACATAATTGTATCAAACCTAAGAGCTAGCAGTTTAGGTTTAGGATTCTGTGCACAGCGTCTGCACTCCTTTGCTGTTTTCCACCCAACTCCCCCTAAAAACCACAAATAGTCTTTTTTTTTGTACATTTCTTTTTGTACAGGTTAAACAAACACAATGCTGTTTTGTTAGTCAGCTTTACAGTTTATTTTTTTTATTTACTGTATGGGACAGAGCCAACCTAGATTCCCCCCCTCCCTCTACTCTTGTAATCTGGACGCTGAACGCATCCAGATTACAGCTTCATCTTTAACACCCAGATGTGAAAAAACAAGAAGGGTTTTTCATCTCAGACTCAGGAAGAAAGGAAACAACATTATTTGTGTAAAACAAGTCACAAATAGGTCAGAAAGATTCCAAATAAAAAATGCTTATTGATCCTATATGGAGTTTTTTGATTATATACTGTAGACTATAGGAAATTACTTTAGTCTATGGGAACAGGTGTAATGGCCGGTTAATGACACCCAATTTGGGTTAAATGGGCTTACTATGAACAGTAGAGGACTCATTAGGGTCTAGTCTGTGGGGAACAGCAGAGTACAAGCAGAATCAATCAGTGTCATCCACTTCTGAACCCTCATTAAGCAAACCCTGTAGATTTTTTTTCATTAAGTCAAATTAATAGGCAGATGAAAAAGTTTCTTCTTATTAAGATTTCTGGAGAATGAACAGCCCGAGAGGCTGCTAAATTTAGCTAAAACTGGTTGAAGAAGTCTTTCTCTAAAGATTAATGGTCATTAGAGGAGAAGCTGAAGTGAATAAGAGCGTGAATCCGGTGGCAAAGGCCTGTGTTTTTGTTCTTGACATAATTAGGTAGAGTTGTGTCTGTGTGCATTATGGGAGCCATGAACTGTATCAATCAACCCGTAGCGCAATGACAGAACCTGCTATGCACACCATGCAGTGCTGCTTTGGATGAACTCAGCAGGTTTAGATGTGCTGTCATGCAGGAAGGAGGGTGCAGACATTCAACTGTCACTGTTCCCAGATGTTATTGATGGAGCAGAGACAGAAATAGAAGCATAATGCTCACTCATTATGTGCAGGTATTTTGGGGAAAGGAGTGACACTTTGCTGATGTTCCCTGTGCTGACTGTGAGCTATTTTCAGGGAGGGAAACATGCTTTCTTTTGATTTCAGTATCCGAGTCAGATGTCGATGTTTGTTTATGAAACGGAGTGAATTAGCAAGAGTGTAAGCTGATGCTGAAAAATTCAACAAGAGATTCTGGCAGAAAGTTCTGGTACATTATATAAATGAAATTAAAGGAATGACATTGTGGGAAATATGCTTATTTGCTTTCTGGCTGACATTTAGATGAGAAAATCAATACCTCAAATTTGTCCCCTAAATGTAAGGCCACCGTCAATAGTTAGCTTAGCACTAAGACTGGGAACAGCAATCCTAGGATGGTTTTTATACCACTTACACAACAGTGTTTGTATATGTATAAACCTACCAAATATAAAGTTTAATAGTGGGCTTTAGATGTGCTGGTAGGTGGATTTTGTTACTGTTGGAACCAGGCAAGCTATGTCCCACTTTCCAGTCTAAGCAACCAACTAAGATGTGAGAGTGTAATCGGTCTTCTCATCTAATCCTCAGCTGGAAAGCTAATAAGCAGAACAAACAAAACATGAAGAAAACAGCCCTGTGGTCCAACGAGAGGTGGGATGGAAGATGGTGGGATGGAAGATGGAAGGTGGTCCAACGAGAGGTGGGACGGAAGCTAGGCTGAGCACCACAGTGCTACTTATCCCACCACTGCAGCTGGTGAGAGAGAGAAGGATCAGTCTTCGCAGCAGGATTTGTATCAACAGCAGCACATCCCACAGCGTGAGCATCACAAGCACAAACTAAACAGGGAACCTACTAGAGGAGCATCAGTGAGGCCAATCCGAAAATCCAAAGTCAAATAGCTTTAAAAGACTTTACATTGCCAACCTGTTCGACAAGGACATGGCTGCCTCTGTCACGTCTCAGCTCTCAAACGGTCTGAGTCAACCAATACTTCCTACCAGGGAAGTTCAAGGCCTGGTGTTCACCTTATACCAATGTCTACAAATGGCTGGGCCGTCCTTGTCTCTCCAACAGGGCAATGTTTGGGAGAAACATTCTAAAGCCTAAAAAAGATACTTGAAGGAAACCTGCTCCAGAGAGCACATGATCTGAGCCCGGTGCAACAGTTCACCTTTCTGCTTACAGCCAAGAAACCAAGTGGCTTCAGGACAAGAGTGCCCTTGAGTGGCCCAGCCAAAGCCAAGACTTAAAACCCATGGAACATCTGCAGTTCACAGGCTCTTTCCATCCAATCTGTCTTGGTTTGAGAGGAAGAATGGGAAAAAAATGCCTAAATCCAGCTGTGCAAGGCTTGTACATACAGACATAACCCCCAAAAAATTCAAAGAGGCAATTGCTTCCAAAGGTGTTCCTACAAAGGACTTAATTGTCTGACTACTTCTGTAAGTGAGAGATTTCAGTTTTTGATATTTAATACATCTTCAAAAACATCTAAAACCATGTTTTCACTTTTTATTTAGTGTAAATTGGTGGGCAAAAATGGCAATATTATCCATTTCAAATTAAATTTGCAGCACACAAGGTGCAAGAAGTGAAGGGATCAGAATTTTTACCTGCTCACTTACATTTTGACAGAGCCCTTTCATTGCCACTTGAGTTTGCTGAAAGTTAGCTTTCCAGTTTGCTGAGCTGCATCTTAAATAAGAAAACTGAGGTTGAATTCCCCAACCAGTGAGATTATTTTACCCTCCAGAGGAAGTGTGTGTGGAAAAAACATGAAAACCTGACTTTATTTGTGCTTGCAAATACAGTTGAATTTGAACATCCTAACTGTCCTGTGTTTTGTGCGTGTGAGTCTTTGTGCTTTGTGGAGGTGCTGATGAATGACTCTGATTAGCAGTGAGGGTGACAGTGGAGCTGCTCGGGCACCTGCAGGATTACAGGACATCGCCAGCATTTGAGAAACAACTACTCAGGTAGAAAATCACTATCATAAAGTGACACACACACACACACACACACACACACACACACACACACACACACACACACACACACACACACACACACAC
>JBBMJY010000011.1:17123490-17147585 GCA_037833715.1 Toxotes lorentzi | reverse complement strand
GTGTGTGTGTGTGTGTGTGTGTGTGTGTGTGTGTGTGTGTGTGTGTGTGTGTGTGTGTGAGTGAGTGAGAGAGAGAGTGTGTGTGTGAACGTGTGTGTGCATGGTGGTGATGTTGTAGCCTGGTGTAATTCTCTTACGAATTGGACTAAGCCGGGGAACGGAGTTTGATGTCACATGTGCTTCATCGGAGGAAACGGGGCATCTGCAAGCTGGATTTTGTGGAGGATGCTGCGGCAAGTGATACACAGAGGGCTCAAGGCTTCGTTCTACTGGCTGGGCTTATTCGTTAGCAGGCACCCCGTTTTCTTCCTCACTGTCCCCGCGGTCCTCACCATCATTTTCGGATCTACCGTACTGAGCCGATTCAAGCCGGAGACGGACCTGGAGGTGCTGGTCGCCCCGACTCACAGCCTCGCCAAGATCGAGCGGAGTCTCGCCAACAGCCTGTTTCCCATCGACCAGTCCAAGCACAAGCTGTACTCGGATTTGCACACCCCGGGAAGATATGGCAGGCTCATCCTGCTGGCCAAGTCCGGGGGAAACATCCTGGAGCTAGCCGACCAGGTCCTGCAGGTCCACAAGCAGGTGCTGGATTTACGCGTTAATTACAAGGGATTCAATTACACGTTCGCGCACCTCTGCATTTTGAGCCACAGAGACAAGCGCTGCCTCCTGGATGATATCATCACCATCTTCGAAGACATCAGACAGGCTGTGCTTTCCAACAGCACTTTCCATAAGGTGCCCGTCAGCTATCCAAACACAACATTAAAGGTGAGATTTTATTGGACGCTGCAGCTCTCTCGTACATGCGTGACAGCCGGGCCTGTGCACCCTGTACCCCCGAAATCTCTCCATCAGAGCCGCGGTGACAGTGCAGCAGCAAGTCAGCATGTGAATAGCTGTAGCAGGCTGGCCCTTGGAGCTTGCCATAATTTCTGAATGAACACAGTGGGCTTGTATTCGCTCAGGCTGTGATGTGGGGCTGTAGATTGCTACATATATCAGCCAGCGAGGGAACCCTCTCCATAACACAGACGGCCGGTTTGCAGTTTTCACCCTCCCTTGTTGGTGCAGGTGAATTGATTGGCTGCATGTAGCCCCCTGACTGCTCTGTGCTTTGCTCCACCACACACATACACACACACGCAACAGACATAGGGATATCCTGTCTTTTTTTTTTTTTTTTTTTTTTTGATGCAGTGTCTCCCTCTGGCCTTTTCCTGGCTGTGCTTTATAATGATATGGCTACATCAGCTAATAGACTCAGGTATCCTTCTTGCCTGCATCCTCCTCTGTGCTGCTCAGTGGGATCTGATTGCACACATGCAGCTGTATCAGTTACACACAGGGCTCTAGCAACAGTTCTGCACAACAAAACATGGAAATATGCACAGGTGCACATTCAGTAGGCTCACAAATACATCTGGTGCAGATGTGCTCTGCAGATGGAGTCTGGCGCTGTTAGGGTGTTTTCATAGTAGGTACAGTTGCTTTGTACTGTGCTTGGCCCCCCCTGTTTGAAGGAAAATAGACAAACCAGGAGTACTGAGATCTGGGCCCAGGTCCCAGATGTGAAAGCCCCTTTAGTCTGATGGATGGAATATGTTTGGAATATTTGCAAAGCTTTTTTTTGTGTTTATACAGATTAAACCCATTTTCCTCACTGTCACACCACAAGGCGAGTACAGTGCCAAGGTTATAGGTTTATTTTACTGCATGATGTATGCTTTTTGTGAAGGAATAATGCATTTAAAAAAAAATTATTCTCCATTGTATAGCCTTGAGGAACATTCATTGTACGGCACCGTACAGCTGTAATTGAGTAACGGAATATGCAACACAGTCACTATAACGATCAGCTTATTCAACACTGTGTCAGATAGATTGTGAGGTCTGTGCCACTGTACGCTGCATTTTCTCATAATGTTGGCTCAAACTGTCCCAGGCACATATTCAGTGTACCACAGGCCTCGTCTCCAGCATGTGGCAGGTTGTAACTTCCACTGAGAGCTGCCACAGCAGTGTGAGCTGTCAGTGCAGCATCAGCGTCCGAGCGGAGCAGTGAGGAGTGAGTCACTTAGCTATCTACAAAGAATAGACAGCCACATAAGAGTCAGGTAGTTTACTGTATTATGCATTGAATACATTCATACTATATATCTGTGTGCAGTACGATTTATTTTGTACCTCTGTATTTCTCTCATTGTTGTCTGACCTTCTGACTGTCAAAGCATCATTTTAGCTCAGAAAACAACTGGATATATTTTCTCACCTAACCTTAGTGGTATCTAGACACTTCTGCTGCCCCAGTACAGCTGAGGTGCATCAAGCTTTATTATTGATGAGTTTTTGTATGTAACATTTCTTCAATAGAAAGTAGTTATAATCAAATACATTCCTACTGTAGGTCTTCATTGAATAATATCTCTCTTGTAGTAACGACAACAATTGAATTAAAATTTGCACTAATTTAAAATTGGGGCACCACCATCAATTGAGGGAAAATAGACAAACCAAATTAATCAGTCTTATGATCAGAAGTAGTAAACTCGATACAGTGATCTCTGTTTCTGCTTTATTTACTGATAAATGTATGTGAGTAACTGAATAAATGAGGTTTGAATACTGAAAAATTAATATTTTGAATGACAAAATGAACTGATCGCTTAGTACAGCATAAGTGTACTGAAGCATGAATAAACAGTTCGACGCTAGGGGCATACTCTACTTCTGTAGGACTTATAAATAAGAAGTCAGAGCAGTGTCCGGAAAGCTAGCCTACTTTTCAGTGTCATCTCAGAGCTGAAATACTTTCAGTTGGACCTGAAGTGGTTGTTTTGGTGCTGACTTCACTCGTGACTTTACCAGCGAGGTGACGCTCCCTGGGATACAGTGGTTGCCAAGCAGGATAGTGGGACTTCTCAGCTGATGTGTTGATCTCACTCAACAAGGTTGAGGGAGCAGGCAGAATTTGTAGGCCATACAGCCTTCGCTGTCTTCTTGGTCTGTCGTGGTTATAGTATGATAGAACTCTGCTACACTCACTGTCCTTAACTAGAGTCATTGAATGGTCTTGAAAGTAATTTTGTTGGCCTGTTTCAACTAAAGATTATAATGTGCACAGCTTAACGAAGAAGAAAAGGAAAATGCAGAAATACACAGTTTAATAAAAGTAAAATACGACTGGAGAAAAGTCTTGTTGAGCATTTACAAGAAAAACTTTAAGGAAAAAAGCAATAAGAAAAAATAAAAAGACGAAAACAAAAGGAGAGAGAAAGGCCTTTCATGCCCAAACTATAGTCCACCTATTATAAATATTGATTCCTTTGTTTCAAGGAATGGTCTAGGAATTGATCTGGACCCTTTCCTTACTCTAGGGAGTTTCAAAATCAGCTTCATTCTTCAGCTTATCACTGTGGTCGGTCAATGAGATTCTAAACATAAACTTTATATAATAGTTTATTACATAGAATATGAAGAAAAACATATAATCATAGCAGCAGATCAAATAATCATTCAGAATGATATACAGGACTAATTAACTGTTGAGATTATTTTTTTTAATGCTGCTAATTGAACAAGAGTTAAACAACAACTAATTTGATTAACAATATAATGAAATAGAGTCCTACACAAATAATAACTATACCCTCAGGCAGGCACATCAATTTTGGATGGGACAAAGTCATTTTGGCTGGGCTCTTTGATTACAGAAGGTAATCATGTTTGCCTTCCTTTGACGGTCGGCATCTAGCATGTCTGGTGGATTATGACACTTTTCAAATCTTTTTCTAAAATATTTTTAATGCAGAGATTTATTTATTTATTACAAGCATCACACGTGGGTGTATTTCTGTAATTGTGCAACAATGAACCTTAGTATCCTGTCTATCATGTTTATTTTTTGCTGGGGACTGACATTTTAATTCTATTTAAGGAAATACCACCTTCTTTGATGATCTGGCTGTATTCTTATTTGTTTAAGTTGATTACAGGGAGAGAGATCGACTGCTGGGTGAGGTAGTTTGACTTTTGACAAGGGAGAGAGTGGTGGCCTGCACCGTTAATTCATAAGCTTGTCTCAACAGAAGTACAATGTCAGTTAGATTTTTCATCATCCAGTCATTGTCTGTTGCTAAAGAACATCTATATCATTGTGTTCTCATCATAAAATTATATATATAAGTGCTGCAGCCGCAACATTGAGTGATTGGCTGCTCCACTTGAACGTGCATTGCAGTGATTTGTTGTTACACTAACTGCTGTTCCTTTGCTCAAAAATCGCAAATGTTACACCGGAGGAAGCCAAGACGAAAAGCTAGCATGAGAAAGAGCATGTGTGGCATGAGATCTGTGTCAGCTCTCAGACACAGAGAATCATCACCTGATAATGCTCTGCTTGGCCTCACTGAGCTTTACAGTGAGTTTCAGTTCATTGTTTAACTGTCCCTTCTGTAAATTTACAGTTTTGGTTCACTATCACCATTGTCTTAATTCTGTTTTTGGCTGCAGCAGGTACATGTTTCAACGAACTAACTCTAAAAACCCTCTATAAATATGTAACTGACTACCAACAAGTTTGCCATATCAACTTAAAAGGTTATATGTCAAAGCTGTATTTGAATCTGCCACCGCCTAAAATAAAAAATAAAAAATCTCTTATTGCAGGTTTCTTATATCAGTCTTTTTGTGTCTGACTGAGTAGCCTAGTCTTGAGGACCGTTTCATTCACTGCGTGGCCAAAGCAGGACCTTGGTTCACCACATCACTGACATTTTGTGTCACAGCAGCTCTTTACTTTTCAGGTTTATGTGACTGTTAAGCTGTTTCTTTCCATCTTGACACTAAAAAGTTTCCTCAGGAGTGTTAATCTCCAATCCAGCCATCCTTCTTTTGATACCAAAACATTAGCATGTGCTGTGACCTGCTGCGATTTATGATTTGCCATATGATTGGTTAGAAACAGATATTTCTGAGATGTGATTGAACATCAGTACATTGTCAAGCAATGCCACTAACCAACAGTGGCTGGATCAAATTTTCTCATCAGGGAAATTTGATACTTATATTGTGCAGTCACCTTCCTGACCTATACACATAATAACTTGAACTTGTGTCTTCATGTAAAAAATGAAAAACATGCATCCACGTACATGCACGCATTATTATTAACCTCTGTGCAACGTGAAGGACAGTATTTCTCTCTTGAAGGTTGATGTGACCTCCTTCCACCCTGGCTCTTCTCACTCTCTATCAGGCTTTCTGCACTCTCCATGTTCTTGAGTCCTTATTCTCCGTCTGCCTGTCTGACGAGCTGTCTGGGCTAATTCATTTGCCTGACTTCTTATCCCTCATCCTGCTCTTTGATGTCACAACCAGGGTTTATTTCTGTGCTTGTTTTACAGACGTACTCGTCGTAAAAAGTCCTACTTTTTGCTGAGCTGAACTTTAGCTCTGCTCCCAGGAGAAAATGCTTAAAATATATATTCTTTGTTTTGCTCTGTCTTCTGTATTTTCAGTTGTGTAATCTTTTTAAGCTGTCAGGTGTTAGAAGAATAAAAATACATGAAAGAATACTATAAGAAAGAAAATGGGGGTAAATGAAGAAACAAAATTAACACATCAAGGAGAAATATATGGATTTAAACAGGAAATGTGAGATGTAAGAAACGCCTTCGAGTTCTTTGGCTGTGGCTTCATCTTGCATTCATACCACCGGCAACCACATCACAATTCCAGCGTCCAATGGTTAATTAGGGTTTGCTGATTGCTAGTTGAAGTGCCAAAATTGTTACAGCAACAGATTGGATGTATGGCAACGCTTGTATGTGATTATCTGGTGCTAAACAATGTTTGCGTTCACCTCTAACTGACAGTCGGGCACAGTTGGTCTTACAAATCATACAAATAGAAACTACTGTTTTCCAGCTCTGTAGTTCTATAGATGAATATGGAAGCTCAGAGCAGCCATTGTTGTGCATATTCTTTTCGCTCTTGTTATCACAAGATCACATCTTAATAATCTCATGATCTTGGGATAATAAGGTTAAAGTTTATGAACCGTCCTTACTTTACAATACATGGCATCAGCTAATTGTTCAGTTAAAATGTTGTAGATTTCTGTTTTCCTGACAGTTGTCCTCTCATGTGAGTAATACAGCCCGACTCATACTGATACTAATATTGATGATATAGAGTGTAAAAATCCAGTAAAATGATATAGCCCATATGCATACACAAACATTTCTGTAAAGGATTCATTAGATTTACATTTTGGCTGCAATGGCCACAATCCAGCTCTACATATTCAAATGTCTGTGACTGAGAGAGTGAGTAAGTGAAGAAATTATACCATTGGTGGTACTTACTGTCAAAGCCCATTATCTAGAGAAAAGAGGCTGATATCTTGTGATAATGAGCTTATTAAGTTGTTTTCTTGTGGTAATAAGGAGCAAAAAAGAACAACTTTGGCTGCTCTGGGCTTCCATAGTTGAAGGCTCTGGTGGTCAAAATTGATTTGTATAAAGGAGACACACAGGTGTGTCATTTCTGCGTTACATTTATCCTAACACTAATAATATTGTGTAAGACAAGATCAAGCTTCTTGTTGCATTCATGAGAGGACAGTGAAATTGAGTACTGGATTGAATTAAGTTATTGAGCAGTTTGGGTTGTATGCTGCATGGCAATGTCAAGCTAAGGTCAGTGTTTGATTTACACCCCATTCTCTTTAATAAATCATAAAACTGGAGGTGAGAGTGGTAGCGGTGAGGCAGCAGGAAAACAGCTGATGTGCAGAAGGAGCTCTGTGGCACTTTAGACGCTGCAGCAGAGCTGATGTGATTGGAGGATGGGAGAGAAGACGAGGCCAGGAATTGGCTGATGAGGTTAGGTACACATGTGTCAATAACTGGTTTGCCATAGGGCGTATTTTGGTGCTCTGCAATAAAGAGCAGTCAATAGTGTCCTCAGATGGCTCCTGAAACTATATTAAAACCCTCAATGACGCATTTTCAGGATGAGATACACAAACAGATGTATAGATAGTAGCGATATTGTTGAAATCAATATTAGGATATTAACATGAATACAACAGTATATTGAAAAGAATACTGTGAATTAGGCTTTGCCATTGTGAGCATTTAGTCGTATTGTTTTCTTACACTCCTCCACAGACAGAAGATGTTTGACATGTAGAATTTGGGTGCTCCTTTAACCAAAGAATGTTAATATACTAACTAACTAAATAAATTGGTAGCCTTAGAAAACAGCAATAATATATTAACATTCTTGAATTGATTAGTTCCTTTGTTTAAGTTTGTTAGAAAAACCAGGAAGCACCTCTCCCACCAGTCACGTCCATCTTTTGTCACAAAGCTGGAGAGATGTCACATCCCCCGTTTTCACATATCACTCATCTTCTCACAGACATCACACATACACACATACTTGCTTTTGTGTGGTTCCCCACCTACACTCTGTCATTCTTTCTCTCGCACACGACGGCGCTGAAAACTGTGTTTTGTCTTTCTAAAGGCTGATACAAACAAGAAGAGAAATCAAATCTCAAGCATTTCCAAAAGTTTAATTGAACAAACATTTTACTGAAGATACAGAAGTTAGTGTCCTGATAATGTCTCACTATGTTACAGCTGGTTTGCAGGTATGTGTGTGTTTCTGCACTGCACACAGTCTAAGCATGGAATGGCTCAGTGTGGGATGAAAAAGTTTATAAATCAGAGTGAGATTTATTTGAAATACTTTAGTTAAGTTGGAAAGTCAGTGTGGTAGATGGATTTCAGCTTTGTGCAATTACACAAGTGAAATGAAAGCTAAAGCTTTCTGAGTTCCCTTAGCAATTACTGAGTGATTACATTACATAAACATACTTGTATACGGCCATGAAATGACAGATCTGAAGCACTGAGTCGGATTGTTTTGACAGTAATAATGTAGCTCAGAATTAACGTGCACATATTGCTTTATGTGCTAGTATGCAGTGGACACTATAGATGATATATTGGAGGTAGTCAGCTATAAAGTTTGACAGGAAACCTGGCTGTTGACTTATGGATGGGATTAATTATGTGACTTGAAGATGCAGTTACCACCATGGCCAGTTTATTCTGCTGCCCAAATAATGCCAGAGCACAATAACGCATCCATCTTTCGTCTCGCTGCAGTAAATTGCTCCCAGAATTTGAAGCAAACAGTCTCAGGGATTTATTTATCTAGAAGCGTAAGATTTATATCAAGCTCCCCGCTGTGAAACAGCATATTGTGGTTGTTTGACTGTGCTGGATTATTGTGTTCATAACAAGATAAATCATATCTACAATAAGCTGCAAATTAAAGTTGACATTGTTAGAATAACAAAACAGTGTCATGTAGGGGTTCACATTCACATCACAGTGTTGATTGTGTGTGTCTTATATTCCTAATTAAATGGGCTTGGGAAATATTTATTGTGGCAGTGTTTTATATTAATATATATTATAATGTACAATTGAACCTGATGAATATAGCTTTGATACATGTGCACGATTGCGTTAATCATATCAAAATTACGTTTCTGGGAGACGGGGTTGTCTGATCTCTCTCTTGTCCACTGTTGCTAACAGACCACTTCCAAATAACAACTATTGTAGCTTGTGACTACTGTATAGATACTGTATTCATCCAGGCAACACTTTCATGTTAAACATGAGGAAGGTTGTGCCAACAATAACTTCATACCTTATTATACCCTGATTTGTTCCTGACAGACTAATGACACCCACGGTTATTGTCCCAGATGTCTTCTTGAACCCTTCTTATTGCACACTTACATTACCTCCAAGCTTTTGACAATGTGATGTTTTGCATTTGCTGTATAATTTAATCAGTTTAAAACTTACTGTGGAGCTCCACATTAATCTTGGCAATATATCACCTGCTATGTCCACAGCTGTAATCAGAGTTCAGGTTAAATGGTGAATCAACACTGGAGCAAATAAGGCAGAAAACTACTGCAGCACTGCTCTCTGTGGACTGGAAGGTTCTGGACACATACAGCTGGTTGTTTCCCAATCACTGATGTCAAAGAAAGTGTTTGCTGTGTACTTTCAAGGGCAATATTACTATATTTAAGTGATGGGGTTGTGGCCATGGGCCTTAAAAACAGGTACAATAATGTGGGTTTTATGAAAAATTGTTCTTTCATCAGAGTTGATGCCAGATATCTCTAAATCCTCTGCAGAATGGCCGTGTGTCCTTCATCGGCCACCAGCTGGGCGGCGTGTCCTTCTCGCCCAACAGCCGAGACCAGCAGGTCAAGTTCGCCCGCGCTGTCCAGATCACCTACTACCTCCGCAACCACGGACCTGTGATGCAGGATGCCATCGCTGAGCGCTGGGAGAATGAGTTCTGCGCCCTGGTCAGCCGGCTGTCCACGGCCGAGGCGCCTCACGCGCCCGACCAGCTCCACATCCAGTCGCTCACCTCTTTCAGCCTGTGGCGGGACTTCCACCAGACGGGCGTGCTGGCCAAGGGGGAGGTCCTGGTCAGCCTGGTGCTGGTGCTTCTAGCCGCCACCATCTCTAGCTCCATGAGAGACTGCCTGAGGGGGAAGCCGTTCCTGGGCCTCCTGGGGGTGCTGACCATCTGCATTGCCAACGTGACGGCTGCGGGGATCTTCTTTATATCAGATGGGAAGTTCAACTCTACACTGCTGGGGATACCATTCTTTGCCATGGGTGAGTGGGAGTATGGGTCATGACAAAGACTGACTGTGTTTTGTATCTGTGTGTGTGTCTGTGTGTGTGACAGTGGTTAGTTAACGGGCTTATCAGGGTTTGACACACACTGTGGGTTGATTGGAGAAGGGAGAAGGGATTAGCAGAATTGTGGCTTTTCCTCGGAGGGAACGCCGGCACTTCATTGTTGTTGTTGTTACAAAACACAGAGAGTGCCATGTGTGTGTTTCCCTGTGTCTCTCTGCAGCTGCACTTCTGCAGCACATCCTTTTGCTTGGCAATTTTGCATGTTTTTGTTAGTGACGTTTGCATTGAGGACACAGTTCCTCAGTTGGTGTGTGGGTTTTTCATTATTTCACAGAGCATCAGGTGACATTATCTTCAGTATGGATTTACCAAAACTATCAAATATCAGAATGCCAGTTTACTGTGTGGAAATAAAAAATGTTGGAATTCGTTATGAAGAATGTAAGAAATGTATTTAATGTTTGAAATCTGCATATTCATTTGCATAATTTTGCAAATTCACATTTCAGTGGTGTCACACAACCATGAAATACTGTAACACGTTGTTTGCAGAAACTGGTTGTTAAGAAAGGATTTATTTGCAGTGGGGGCAGCAAATATGGCAGGATGGATCACAATAAATGCAGAATAAACTGATAAAAAAATCATCAAAATTCATGCATTCAAGTCGATTATGCTACAACTGTGATGTTAAAGAAAGGAGAGGATGGTTTTCAGGGGACATGACTGAAAGTTGTGAAGCCTCTTTTTTGTACGGTAAGGAATAGCTGTAGTTCAGATGACATTTTAGTTTTAAATACAGAAATACAGAAAAATGCTTTGTCACTTCTCTGTGAACATAAGTAATGAATTCTTGATATGAAAAGAACTCAAATTTTAGTTGATTTTTAAGTTAATAATTGATTTTGACTTTGAAAAGCTGAAACAACTTAATTGTCTTATTTCTCCCATATGTTTTGAAATAAAAGATAAATCGGCCAACAAATAAGAGCTCAAAATATTTGTAATATATTAGTAATAACCAATACAAGATCACATGAATACATGTCATGTTGTATTGGTTGGTCACTGTGATATATCTTTTTTTTTCTTTCTAATTCTGTACACTATTACCTCAGACTCTGTTTCTCTCCCCCTGACTCTTCCCCATTTCTTCATCTCTTTACATCTTGAGTTATACTTTGTCCATTTACTCTACAGTAGGCCTATATGTTGCATTTCCTCCCAGTGCACTCCTAAGGTCACTGGATCCCTGGGGCTTTGGTACAGCTCTGCTGCAGGCTGGAGGACATAAGTGAAGTTTAAGTAAGACTCAGAAGCAGGAGGCTGGATCAACTCCTTGTGACCTAGAGGCAGGGGAGGAGAGGAGAGGAGAGGGG
The DNA here is from genome assembly GCA_037833715.1 of Toxotes lorentzi. Classification (NCBI taxonomy): domain Eukaryota; kingdom Metazoa; phylum Chordata; class Actinopteri; family Toxotidae; genus Toxotes; species Toxotes lorentzi. The sequence goes on along the minus strand of JBBMJY010000011.1, from coordinate 17,136,442 downwards.
GATGGGGTGCTGAGAGAAGCTAAAAAGGAAAGTCAAGGAGAAAAAGAGAGAAGGGAAAAATGTATGTGATATACAGGAAAGAAAAAGGGAGGGTGTAGAGAAGAGGGTGTAGGTGTAGAGGCAGGGAACAGACACAGACAGAGGGAAGAGGTAGAGGAGAGGGGAAGACAGAGAGAGAGAGTCACATACAGATGGAGGAGGTGGAGAAGGGCGAAGGAGATGGAGAGTCTTGATTAAGTCTGTAATTTCATGTGACAGGACCTCAGAGGCAGCAGATGTCCACCCTCCTCTTGGGAGGTCCTAACTGAAGCACACCCCATCACTATATCAATGCCACATCAGGGCAGACACTGAGAATTGAAATGGATACTGATACCCAATCTGTCAGTGCGGCGCCCCCTGTTGAGAACTCATCACTATTTGGAAATTCATTTCAAGAGCAACTTGTAGGTCGAATTCCTTACTGAATTTGAACTTAGGTTAAATGGAAATTATGCAAATTATTGAAATTCTGATTTGGTTTCTTAAAATTTTGCAAGACTGTTTTTGTTTTTGTTTTTTAGCAATGCTAGCTTCCATTCCTAGGTGAGCTGTGTGCAGGTGAGGAGTCAGGACTGTTACATCTGAAACAGAAAAATGTGGTTGTGTCATATCTGGCACAATGTCTGTCAGTACGAGATATGACACAACCTCTCAGAATAAGTCTTTATTAGTTCATGCTGTAAGTGTTAGGAGATCAGTACCTAGTCTGGTATCATAGCAGAGTTTACAACACATGCTAAGTGGGCTATGCACTTCGTTCAAGGTTTGGAAACCTCCACACACCTGTCAGATGTCAGATTTCCAAACCCAACAATCAAACCTTTACACGCACTGTGCAGAAACGGTAAAGGAGCCAAGGATTGAACTTCTCTCCCTATCTCTCCTTTTTTTTCCTTTTGTTACTCAGCTATTTGTGGCACGTTTCAAGCAAACAACAGAGTGACATGATGAATATCTTCCTCAAGAGTCTGAGAAAATGTGCACTGTCACCCATTTTGTCACGTCTCCTCCCTTTTTTATGCCTGGCTTTTCACTCACCCACCTTCTAGTGTGTTTGCTTGTGACAGCTATAAACATGTTCAGTCAGCATATTTAATGAACCAGTTCCAAGAGGTTCCAAGAGGTCATCATAAAGTGGCCCTATTATCATTAGCTGGTTACTTAGTAAGACCCCTGTGCGGTTCTGCACTGATTCTCCTCACATCACGACTCATTATATGCTTAGAACTGTGTATTTTCAACCTTGCTGTTGTTGCCTTGCTTTTATTCTTCTTAAACTTGGCCTAGCTTAAATGCTCTTCCATATGTGGAATCATCACCATTTTGAGGCCGAATGTGTCCGAATGTCATGTCACAGTTTTTTATATAATTTGCTCAGCAGTGATGTAAGAGTAGTGCAGTTACACAGATCTGCATATGATAGCATGAAGTCAGTCGACTGGATTGTGACCCAGTTTTTGGAAGAATATTTTATATTTTCAACTCTGCTGTGTTATTTTGAGCTAATGAGTTAGCCTGAAGCTGCTGGTGTCTGTCAGCCACATGCTAACAAACGTCTTTGCTGAAGCAGAGGTACACAGAGTCTGCACAGTCCCATGATTCATTCATGGGGGCGATATATCCACTATACACCTAATTATCTTATCTGAACATAGTCCCATGGCTTCTTAGTTGGTTCTTGTTCCCTTCATCTCCTCTGTGGAGACTACAGTAACACTTGAGATCCTAGTGAGCTGTATAAAACCCCTGTGTGTAGAATTGTTATTGTTATTATCATGTTTGTAATACTACCACAAAAAAATCCAGACATTCAAAATGTTACGCAAAGGTGTCTTAATGTTAAATGAATTACTTGCAAATGTTAAAGTCAGTCATGTGTTGTCATTCTATTCTAAAATCCTGCAGCTACATGAAGTGGCTCTAGAAATTACTAAGACCTGCCTTGGTGCTAGGCTGGGCCGAGTCTCTGCTAATGTTCTCAGATTGGATTTGAGGTGGACATAATGAGTTGTTGGACTTGTTTGGGCAGTTTTAAAACCTGCTGCACAGCTGTCAGGTCAACAGCAGAACAGTTACAGAAATTCAACCATACTATAAAACAGCTTAGGATTCTCTTTTGTGTGAGAATTATAGACTCTGATGTACCTTTATAACCAGAAAGGGGGATATTAAGGGACCAGGTGGTATATTGTCAGAGATGTGAACAACCAGGAAATTAAAACTGGCTTTTAGACTTCCAGAAGTCCACAATATGATCAGTGAACAGTGCAAGGCTGTTTTTAGTGCTCCACTTTGCAAGGTACTTAACCTCCTCCATTATTGTGCCATTGGGCACTATAAGAATATAAGTGAGTAAGAGTGTATCATTAAAATATTCTTTTTACTATCAATATACTAATAAAAAACATATTACATGGTCTTTGCTACAACACTCTGTTATATGCATGTTGGTATGACAACCAAGTCCATAGAGCTCCATGAGAGTAAATTCAGAACCATAGATCAAAAAAAAAAAAAAAGCATTAGCATGCAAAGTTCCCAGGACGCACACAGAGCTCCATCGCTGTGAAGTAGAAAAGGTGTAGAGCAGCCCAAATTTCCATCCATCCCTAAAGCTCTCTATCTATCAGGCCTGAGTGGTAAAGTGGTCAGATGAAAGCCACTTGTAAGTAAAAGCTAACCACCCAAATGGTGTATGTCTCTTGGCATTTAAAGCTGGAAAAGTTTCTGTCTGATGGGATGGGAATTAAACTCTGACACATATGCCAAGAGTTATGTGTGGCATGCTGCTGGGAAGTTTTTAATGGTGGTGACTAAAATAAAAAAAACAACAACAAAAAAAAACGTTTTTATTTAAAATTTTTCACCTGACATTTGTCACTTGTGGAATTTCAGTACTTGGTGCTGCTACAGACTCATTTTGGCTCGTAACAAAAACGTACTGAGGTTCAATATCCAGCACACAATCATAGAACTTCACATAAATCTAACACTCAGGGAACAAACTAGTTTATTTTTGCAGCATTGTGACAATGTTTGATAGCGTCCATGTATACGAGAGTGAATTTTCTTCCCTCTGTAGATGAATCTGGCTTGTTAAATGTAAAGTTGTGTCATGGTTTCCCTTTATTTCTTTCATCAGAGTCTCCTCTCACTTTGTAGTAAAACTAATCCATTATTAAAACTAATCCATTATTCCCTCTGAACAATCCACATAATGTCATCTCTGGCCTTTGAATCGTGTAGAGGAAGAAAGCCTGCATGGGGCAGGTACCTCCATGTGTCAGCGGACCTTTGTTTAATATGGAGCAGCATCTCCTCCTGTCTGTCTCCCCTGTGTCTATCTGCCGTGTCATCTGTGAGCTGGCCAATTACTGCTGAGCTGAGCTTGTCACTTCGTTCTCTCCCTGGATATGTGATGGCTGTTAGAAGTGTAAAAACAGGCCGGGAGAGGAGGAGAGGAAAGAAAGCAGAGCAGGACTCATGAAACATACATGCTGTGACATTACAGAGGAAGTGGCGGCTCCATCTGTCTCTGACAGGCCCGGATCAACTTGACCTTCCTAAACTGTGTTGTACACTGTTACTGTACATCCTACTGGGACAGGATGGTGCCTCATGGTGCAGAGCTGTACTCCCAAACAAAGTATAGATTTTAATTCTAAACACAGTTTACAACAGGTGTTTCTATGGATATGCTTGTCTGCAATGTGATGGGTAAAACTGGGCAGGTTGGATAACTGTAATATTATTTCTTTGTCATTGGCACAAATACAATCATAATAATGTATTTATCTTTCTATAAAACCAAAGAGAAGATTCCCAGAAGTAAAAGTGCTCACATTACTGATTGGAATCAGGAAGTAACCGATCAAACAATAGGATCAATACGATTCCGTACTGTGTTTAGACTGAGTGCAAAGCACATTTGAGAGGCATATAAAGTCAATAAATGGATGCAGCTGGATGCTAAGTTTGATCTCCATGACACGACTTGCAGTGAAGATGCATTCATCCAACTTGACAATGTAGCTGTGAGGCTCTGTGAGTCTTTCTGAGTGTTGTGTACGTTGCTAGCTAGTTAAAGCTAATGGCTATACAGTCAGTACTTTGGCAACACTTGAGCTGTCTATAAACAGAGACTGCAGTAACCAACTGCAAATTCATTAGAACATTGTGAGGAGAAATTCCTTTTTTTCCCTGAGAAAAATAAATTTACCACTGGTGGAAAAACTATGTCACATTAATGGAGTTTCTAAATTGTCTGGGCACTGTACTGCAATTTCTTGTTATTTACTAGTCAATACATACACCAATACTGATATTTTTACTGTAAGCTAATACTGGCCTCTGTATCAGAGAGCAGATTTATCTGTCTAGCTCTAGAGCCAACAATTTAATTTTCTGTCTTCATAATTGGTAGGATCTGTCTTAGCAGTGGAGGTCCATTGTATAAGCCTGTGGATTCTTGACCTCATCTGTGTTTTAGTTCTGATATCTGGATTTAAGCAGTTATATATATATATATATATATATATATATGTGCAAACAAAAACATCTTAACAATTAAAGATCTGAATAAAGAGTTACCAGTTACCAGAAAAACTATAAAATAGGCCCCAGGTTTTACAGGTATATAAAATAAACTGAGCAGGAAATGCTTTTAGAAACTTTGTGGTTCTATTTAAAAGCTCTGCATTTTAGCTGTGATACATTTTGGATATTAGTTGTTCATCTTCTCAGTCCCCAGGACTGGTTTGACTCCAAGCCCTCCATAAATTTTAGCAAATATAATGTATTTAGTGATGATTTATAGCACTCGTCCACTCTTTTATTAAGGAAAGGAATTGTTTTCTAAAAAAAAAAAAAACATTTTTCTTTGCACATACCAACATGTTTAATGCACCTGGAAATTGGTTAGTGTATTTAGTAATGTACCAGGTTGCCAAAATAGTTATTATATGTATGTTGACTTACTGTTATCACCCTTTACACTTCTAGTATAAGACGGGGTGGCTATAGCAGGACGGGTCATTATGTTCAGTGTTTTCATGTGAAGTTCTCTCCTCATGCCTGCTCTCTGTGTTCTGCCACATCAGTCTGAAGCTGTGATCCTGTCAGTGTTGCTGCATGATTTACAAGCTGTTTGGAGTTTTCTCTTTCTGGATACTGATGTTTTCACAGACTGGTACATTTTTTTTTATCCTGTGAGGTCAAGATAGATAGTGGCACTCAACTTTCACAGCTAGTTATGCACCGTGGCCATCACTTCTGACGGTGAAGGGCCTTCTGGGAATTCCCGGCCTGTTTCAATAAGTAGCGCTGGATGACTGATGATCGATCTATGGGTGTTATTGCTGTGGGTGGCTCTGGGATGATGGAGGTATGATGGCTTCAGGGTCGTTATTAAGGAATGCAGGGAGGAATAATAAAACAGGTCTATACATTAATTAATACAGCTCCATGATGATATGGTCTGGAGGAGCAAGTCATTACAATATCCCTGGTATTTCCACCAGAATTGTAATGTTGCTGTGGGCAACAGGAAGACAGATTTTATTCTGGGAGCTAGAATTATTCCTGGCCTCATTCCCAGTATCATGGACTGCTTTTATTTAGCCTTTCCACTCATCCCTTCCCTTCTCAATCCAAAACTGTGTAACCAGTGTTCACTTGCCTGTATCACAGGATCTTTAATTGGTCACTGTGAAATTTGCATGCTTTATTGTATTTATTTTATTTAACAACACTATGTTTCTAGCAGGTAAAACTTTAGTGTTAGGTAGAAAAAGTCACAGTTTAATTAAATCAGACAGCAACACAGTTTGATTGCACAGATTGTTACATGTTACATTGTTACCTCCCATGTTCCCATGGTGATCTAGGAAACTATTGGCAAACCCTGGAGGTTTTAATGTTTACTGGAAAGAGGAAGTGTAACATACAGAACATGTATGTTCTGTATGTATTTGGCTACAACAGGGCAACTTAAGGATCAAATCAAGCCTCAAGTGCTGCACACTACCAGATAATGAAGGGTTGTTTTTGTTTTTCAGTAATTATTTTACTGAAAAAAGCCCAGACCTGTTTGAAAGTCATAGAATGGCTTTAACTGATTTTCACTTTGATTTTATGGCAATGTCGTTAGTTTTGCACATATTTGGTCATAAATGTCTTGAACACATTACAAATTTGACAGATTTGATGGTGACAAGAAAGGTTTAAAGGATCATCAAAATTATTACAATTTGATCTGAGGGGAGCATGAATGTCTGTTACATACTCGACAGTAATCCATCTAATCACTGTCGAGACATTTCACCCAGAAGCACCAATGTCTCCAAACAGGTCAGAGACAAAGTCCTAGAGAAGTGTAGATCAGGGTTGGGCTATTAAAAAGAAATCACAACCTTTGAACATCCCACGGATCACCATTAAATCCATTATAACAAAATGGAAAGAATATGCCACCACTGAAAACCCTGACAAGAAAAGGCCGTTCCACCAAACCTCACAGAGCAGGCAAGGAGAGCAGAGATTCAACAAAAACACCTCTTTAAGCTGTACACTTCACAGAGTAGGGGCTTTATGGAAAAGTGGGCAGAAAAATACCATTGCTTAAAAATAAAAATAGAAAATAAGAACATGTTAGGATTTTTCCCAAACAGCATGTGGGCTTCACTGAAGAGGATTCTCTGGTCAGATGAGACTAAACTTTTTGACATAATGGGAATTGCTATGTGTGGTGAAAACCCAGCACTTCCCATCACCCTGAGAACACCGTTCACACAGTTCACACAGTGAAGCCTGGTGGTGAGAGGCTTCATACTGTGGAGATGCTTTTCATCGGCAGGGACTGGAAAACTAGTCAGGCACTACATACAGGGGAAATCCTGTTTGAGCTGGAATCACTCAAGACTTCTTTTCTTCTGTCTTAATTATTGTTTGTGTAGCAAAACTAAATTCCAATGTAAAGTGTAGTTTTTCTGCTACATTAATATCCTTTTATTATAGACGCAAATCTGCTTGTTCTCCAAAATATTACTCTCCAAACCTGATCTGAGTTGAATGAATTATAATAATAATTATCATAATAGTAATTATAATAATAATAATGTGGATTGAATTTTGCAGCATTCTTTTTGTATTTTCAACCAGAATAAAATATTTTAAATAAGCTTCTTTTTTTACCCCATGAAAACAGAAGTCAGGTACAGCTGTTCACACCAAGGCTTCAGTAGTTTATTTTGACAGCACTCTATTCCTAACTTCTGGATCTTCAAAAAAGCCTTGCAATGAACACAAATTCTCAGCAGATGCGTTAAAACGAACTGATTCTCAGACACTGATTCTTACAGCAGCTACACAACCAAGCAGAGACACACCTGATGAATGATCCTCATTTGTCAGCCCTTTATATCACAGGCAAGTCATTTGTATTCCCTACTGCCACACTGCTACCAACCTTGACTTAGCTGACCTAGCCAAGGTGTGTGTGGCACACACACAAACACACAGCATGCTCTACTCAATATAACCATACCAGCAGGTAACATATTTAATTTCCAACCACAGCATAAAGTATTTATTTATTCTAATCTATTGATTTTCCAGAATCCAGTAAAATGTGACAGAATTTTAATCAACACAGGTATCAGATCAGATCCTTCACAGAGTAAGTGAAAAGCCTTCACTTGGTCATCAAATACTTAATCCCAGTCACTCACTTAAAGAGGAGGAGGTATAGATATTAATACAGACGTGGTACAAAACATATCCCATATTATCACAACCCACATCCCAAACCATTTCACCCTCCCAAGTAAATGAAAAGGAGTCCAGTAATTTTGATTGTGCCCAAAATGAACCAGAAGGACAGAGTGCAGACCTCCACCAAGGCCTGTGCCAGACAACATACACCAGAAATTGGAGAATAAAATTGAAATTCAAAGTAAATGATCAGCATCTGTCTTCCCTGGCTCATACCCCATCTCTCCACCAAGTTCAGTGCAAATCGGTTCAGTACAGTTTGCGTAATTCTGCTTTTTGCTTTTTGTAATCATGCTGACAAACAAGCCAACAAACAGACACAGGTGAAAACACAGCCAGAGGTAAAAGAGACAACAAAGATTAATTAGAACAAGCCACACTCCCACCCACATTTCACCCTCTCATTAGATTTGCCATTTGTGTCAGTGTGTGAATATTGACCGGGATGAGAGCCACCTCTTACTGATGAGAGACAATGAGCAGGTGTGTTGGGAGGCTAATCTATTTTTAATGGAACACTCAGCAGGAAGTGAGGTTTTGAAAGGACAGTGCTAAGTGTGGCATCAAAGAGTCGGGTGGTCTTGAATGTTTAATGGGTGACAGCAGACAGGTCTAACTTATGTTAATTGTGCACCATCCTTCCTGACTGTCTATTTTGGTCTGTTGTGGTATTTTTGTGCGCAGCGTGTCACTAATTGCTTGTGAAGTCATTTCACATCAAAGATGAGATTGTGACAGCAATGTTTTCCTCTTAGGTTTTTTTTTTTTCAGAGTGCTGTTGATAGCTGTGGGTTTTCTGTGACAGTTATGTAAACTATTAATCACTTGAGGAAAATTTAGAATCAAAAAGGCATTTGATTTGTTTGGTGGCTGCATGTGTGTTCCCTGCGCTCTGTCTGGTTTGACATCTGCACACTGACGGTAACATCTGAAGGCAGAACTGCATCCAGTAAATTCTTAAACTTAAACATCCCAAACTAATTTTCCTCATTTTCTCTTTACAGAACTCAGTCAAAGCCCCAAACAGCAAAACTCCAACAAAATGCTATACAGCAAAAAACAGACACTTGTATTATATGTATTATAACACTTTATCATCTCCAGTGAATATTCTCTCATTTCATCCATTTTAGATGATGACAGACTGTTGCTACAGCTAACTCTCAGGCTACTGCCTGTGTTCACACTCAGAGATAATAAAACAGTTGCATTGACGTTGAAAACCTGTGTGGACCTACTTTTTTTTCTACACAGAAATTTGATCAGGACTCGTTAATGGAACTGATAAAAAAAATCGGACCAATAAGCAGAATCTATAATGGCATTGGTATCAATAAAATATTGATTTCAATTCCCATCCTTATAGTGGCATCAGTAGTTTAATACAGATAGGTTCTTCTCTGCATATTATCTTTTTGGTCTGAAGTGTAACAACATCCAAAGTAATGCCATGGCTTGATAAACAGCTTGGGTTGTTTAGCTGTCCTATAACTCAAACTGATCATGCTTTTAGTGCTGTTTTAGTGTGCTGTAATATGACTGACAGGGACCAGTTTGTGGGTTATGTATTTGCAGGCAGACACAAAGAGAAAGAAGAGTTCTATAAATAAATTAAGATGCGCATACACACAAATGCAGGGAGCTCACTCACCTGAAAATAATAATAAAAAAGCCAAGTCTGAACACTGCACCTCTTCAACAGACAGAGAAGCTATTTTATTAGATTGTTACAACAATAAAATCATGTTGCTGGAGAGAGTTGAAGAAAGCAGGAATAATGACATATATATGTTAAAAACATAAATATATTTTGCTGCAGAAAAGCAGCAGCAGCATACTTCGGGGTTTTCTTCCAGAAGGAGAGGGACTTAAAAATGCAAATCACCAAATTTGCTGTTTCACACCTGGAGGCAATTCCAGAAACTCTGTTTCAAACCCTGCCAGACTCCTACTCAAAATCCGGGATAATATCGCTACTGAACTGCATGGGGGGAGTGTGAGTGTATGTGGGTGAGTGTATGCGTACATTAATGTGTGCATTATTAAATGTTGTTTTTTTTTTTTTTTTTAAAGCAGAGGAACAGTATGAAAGTTTTGCTTGTGATGCAGATTTCAGTTTTATAGGGTTTCATTCTGTCTGCAGTGACAAGGCTCTACTTGGTGCACAATAATTTAAACCCAGCAGCATGGAAGTTCTGTGTTAAAGCCAACTTTATTGACAGTGTAGATGTGCAGTTATTGGACAATTCTGCAAATCTCCAAACGTTCTTGCTTTCACTGATGCCAGTAACGTCTCTTTGTTGGTCAGTACATCACTTTGGTCCAGGCTGAAAAATTTTGACTTATAACTTATAGGAGGACCATTAACTCTAGCACCACCAGCAGGTTAATGGTTATGATTCAGAGTAAACTATCTTGTTGTTGGTTGGATTTTTGTTTTTTTTTGTTTGTTGATTATTTATGATTCATGATTATTTATGGGTAGTTATGGGCATTCCCCACACATATTTGTGGGTAATGTGGGTAAACAAACATTAATTGAATGTCTGTTATATGATACAGCTTGTGGTCTCTTGCATGAATATTGAATGTGTTATGTACACACCCACAGCCCCTCACTCCACACCTTCCCACCACACTATCTTGGCACTAAACACTGAAGTGGACATAAAACATGAAGTCCAGAATTGTCCAATATGGACATAAATCCAACAGATACTGGGCAGGTTAAAACAACAGTAAAGTACTGCAGTATAGATAAAGACAAATACAGATTTCGTTTGTGTGAAATAACCAAACCTTGGCAAAAAAAAAAAAAGTCTGTCTTCATGTAGGAGCCTTTTTGCTCACTGCGAGAATCACAATGAGAAAATAGTTTTTCAGGATCTTTAAGGCTAATCTGAAGCCGGTGAGGAACAAGTCCCTGAACTTGTTAGTTTTTGTTAATTGCAGTCTGATTCTTTGCCCGAGCACAGTTTGTTAGTCTCATCCTGCAGTCTGGGTAATGATAATGTCTTTCAGTAGTCATTACTCCTATATGTGAGCCCCTGCAGCAGGGTGAAGCTCACCTCCAGCAAAAAAACTGTGTATGAGCTAACAGCTGCAGTTAACCAGGCCAGCAAGTGTAGGTAGCACAGAAGAAATGTGAGTTTGAAATTAAGAGATAAATTTGTAGAAATTTCCTATATGGTTGTAAAAAAAAAAGAGAGAGTGGGGTTTCTATGGAGTGTTACTGCTCAAATATTGATTTGGACGTGAAGATTGCTTTTGGGCTCCCCTGTGTTCATTTTCACTTTCATTCCCCTCATCTGTTTTTATTGAGTTTGGATGACTCTTCTGCTGCGGGACCTCCTCCTTGCAACATTGGCTCCTCTGTCATCACCACCTGTGTGATAACCTAGCGTGGTTAACAGTCATCCTGATTGGAAGAATCCAGTCGGTGGGTAGGAGTGGCTGATGTGCTCTCTCGCCACATGATGGATGTGTCTTTGGGGTCTAAGAGCCACAGAAGTTTTAGAGCAGCAGCTTAGTTTAATGACTCAGTGGCTTTTTGGTGTGGGCCAGGGGAGGAGGGCAGGGCAAAAGCAGCCAGGGCCTCTATTATAGCATCGCTGTGGTCAGGCTGTTAGAATCTCATTTGGGCAGAAAATAGTCTACAGGACAGCTGGTGACAAACTGCCCTCTTACTATCCGTTCAGGCTTGTACCTGCAGCTTGGAGATGCTTTAGATATAAAACCTCTTGCCTCTTCATCTTTCCAGGCTGAGCTACAGGCTCTCATCTTTCTCCCTTTCTTTATCCATCTCTGCTTCCTGACACGCTGTGGCAGTGGCTGGCAGACATCACAGGCGATTCCTTATTAAAAGAAGGGGAACAGGTGATTCAGTCAAAGGTTGTAGAGGATGTATAGAAGCTCTGAGTTGTGCTTTGCAGCTGCTGTCTTGGTGTAAAAATTCATCAGTGTTGTACATGAAAATCAGCAAAATATTGAAAGAGACAAGCAGGGCCACAGAAATCCTGAGGTCATGAGTGTAAGTGCCTGGAGCATAACAATAGTCAAGCCTGGTGGAGATAAAAGCATGCAAGACCCAGACTAGACATTAGACAATATTAACAGTGCAGGTACTGGGACCAGGGGAAGGAGTAATTAAAAGGGTCTTTGATTTAGAATCATTCAAATGGACATTCAGCACTTAATATCAGCAATGGAAGAGATTATGGAGGACAGATCCATAGCACAGAATCCCACCCCACCTTAAGCTTTTGTTGCTGTGTTTGTCAAGCTTTTCCAATCGAGCAGTGAGAATGTGCTGTTTACAGTGGTAACAGTGGCAGATTTACCATGCAAAATTCATTCAACCCTTAAGCTTTGTCCTAAGCTATGATTCCACACTTTCTGTTGCACAGAGGGGTTTAGGAAGCGGGCAGTTGGGTATCAGCTACATTACTATGTCTGCAGAGGGGCAGCATGTAGAAGGAGAATAACAGGAGACTCAGGATTGTTCCCTGAGGGACCCCAGAAGAAAGAGGAGCATTAGAGGAGGCGGAATTTCCTACTGAAACAGAGGAACTGTTGGACAAGAAACAGCTGAATCTAGAGGCACAACACTGATGCCAACATAGCTTTTTAGTTAACAGTTGATTAAAATAGTGTTGAGCACTGTATTGAGGACTGAACTAACGATGGCACATGAAGAACTGAAGTTGAATAATAAGAACAGGTTTTAGTTTTTTTCCAGGTTGACATTACTCGTAGCAGGTTGATATTATCATGATGTCATTGCACTCAGCTGTTCACGGATATTTTGTGGACCAAGTGCTGAAGTCCTTCACTGCAGCTGCCAAAACGTGTGTTACACCACCTGCAGTCTCATACATAGAGGAAAAGGGGAGGTGAAAAGATGCAGACTTGTTCATTAGCTGTCTCAGTGTGTGTGTGTTTGTTCCAGAGTGTGTTTGTGTGTGGGTGTCTGTGTGTGGGTGAAGATGACGAGAGCAACAACAAATGAGAGTCTGGTCTTCCCTGCAGACTCATAGTTGTGGCTATAAAGACGGTCGTACGGTAGTCATACTGTGTGTGTGTGTGTGTGTGTGTGTGTGTGTGTGTGTGTGTGTGTGTGTGTGTGTGTGTGTGTGTGTGT
>JBBMJY010000011.1:17109943-17121192 GCA_037833715.1 Toxotes lorentzi | reverse complement strand
TATATATGTATGGATCAGGGGCAAGGATCAGAGTTGCAGCATATTAAAAAAGATTAGTCGTTGCTGTTGGGGCCAAAACACAGCACCATAGGGGCTAAGACAGCACCATGGTTGCAGAATTCATACAGAATTGATTAATTATTCAGTTTAATCAGTTTTTGCAAACCTAAGCTTCTGCTCATTGGTCGTAGCACATGTAACAGAATTTTAAAGTAAGTAATATTCAGCTCGAGATTTTCAAAGGAGGAAAAATATTTCAGCATCTATAAGCAGAAAGTTATTGGTCTCTTGAACCACACCTGCCATGACAGCTGTGTGTTGTCATATACTCTGTAATGCAACATTGCACTTTAATACCATGCTAATACCACAGGGTGTGGAAAAAGCATGTTGTCACCACTGGGGGTGCCGAGCTAGATCATTAGACTATATGCAATCTGTGTTTTTAAAGTCGGGAGCTGGAACTTCTACTGAAATGCACCTCAGGAGTCATAGTTAACTTCACAAAATTGTTCTTCCTGCTTTGACATCTACAACAAAGCATACATTTAAAGGGGCTATATGTAAGAATTGGATAGCTGTTTCAATCCGTAGGCTACTCCAAACAAAGAGGGGGCAGCATATTACCATAAAGTTGGGGTGTCCACCCCTATCGTTAGAAAGAAGGAAATGCAGTCTTTGGTCACTCCTCCACCCTTCCTCTTCTCTGTGCCATAGCCGTCTATCGGGCATACCGGGACAAGCATGGGCCAGTTGTTGACATGTTGCCAAACCTGCACGGGTTGGGATTGTTACCCACACAGGTTTACCTTGCAATCTGATTATGTTACTGGTAGGTAGTTTTCTTCAGTTTCTATGAGATTGACAATGATGATTTCACACCCAGTCTGCCCAGTCAGAGACAGGGAAGATGTAGTGGTGGCAGGAGGATGAGCCACATGAGCCAGAGAGAGAGCAGATAGAGCAGCAGCATCAATAGCTGAGTCTACTCGCACTTACTACTTCATCCTCTCATGTTGGACTGAGGGCAGACTGCATAGTGACTCACTATTGCCTCTTGAGGTACAAAGTGGTGGTACAAGACGGGATGGGCCAAGGCTAGTTGGTTGGCATTATATCTTCAGTAGATATCTCTTCAACACAATACCAAGACATTTTGGACATAATGTCAAAACTGATGTTTCTTCACATTCTGTTGATAATCTTAAATGTTGAATGTTTTAAAACACAAGGCCATAGCTAATCAGAAAATTGGCAGTTAGTTGCACATCCTATTCATTGTGCAGTGCTACAAAAAAAAGATCTGAAATTCTTCTGCCACATGGACCATTTCACTTCCTTAAAATGATCTTATCATGCAAATAAAACATTTCTCCGCACACTGTCATTTTTGATTTACACAGTGTTAAGACATCTCTCTCTTTTCTTCTAGGCCATGGAACCAAAGGAGTGTTTGAGCTGCTGGCAGGCTGGAGGAGAACAAGGGAAAATCTCCCCTTCAAGGAGCGTGTGGCAGACGCTTTTGCTGATGTGATGGTGTGCTACACCATGACCAGCTCACTCTACATCATCACTTTTGGCATGGGAGCTAGCCCTTTTACCAACATCGAGTCAGTGAAAATTTTCTGCCAGAGCATGTGCGTCGCCATACTGGTTAATTACTTCTACGTTTTCTCTTTCTATGGCTCTTGTCTGGTGTTTGCCGGACAGCTGGAGCAGAACCGCTACCACAGTGTTTTCTGTTGTAAAATCCCCTCAGTGGAGTATCTGGACCGCCAGCCCACATGGTTTAAAACTATGATGAGTGACGGTCATGACCTGTCCACGCACCATGACAGTGTTCCCTACCAGAATCACTTCATCCAGCACTTCTTGCGAGAGCACTACACAGAGTGGATTACCAACACTTATGTCAAACCCTTTGTGGTCATTCTCTATCTCATCTACGCCTCTTTCTCATTCATGGGATGTTTACAAATTAGTGATGGATCGAATATAGTCAACCTGCTGGCTAGTAACTCTCCGAGTGTTTCGTATGCTCTGACCCAGCAGAAATACTTCAGTAACTACAGTCCCGTGATTGGGTTTTACATTTATGAGCCCATCGAGTACTGGAACTCCACGGTGCAGGAGCACCTGAAGACTCTGAGTCATGGCTTCAACAAGATCTCCTGGATGGACAACTTTTTCCACTACCTGCGGGTGGTGAATGTGAGTGCGTCAACGAAGAGTGACTTCATCACCATCCTTAAAGGCTCCTTCCTTCGCAGCCCGGAGTACCAGCACTTCACTGAGGACATCATATTCTCCAAGAACCGTGAGACAGACGAGTACGAAATTATTGCCTCACGGATGTACTTGGTGGCACGAACAACTGAGAAGAAGCGCGAGGAGGTGGTGGAACTTCTGGAAAAGCTTCGTCCGTTGATGCTGATCAACAGCATCAAGTTCATTGCCTTCAATCCTACATTTGTGTTCATGGACCGCTACAGCTCCTCCGTCATTTCGCCCATCCTGACCTCAGGCTTCAGCGTACTCACTATTCTCATCCTCACTTTCTTCCTGGTCATCAACCCCTTAGGAAACTTCTGGCTCATCCTCACGGTTACATCTGTAGAGCTGGGTGTCCTGGGTTTGATGACCCTCTGGAACGTTGGCATGGACAGCATCTCAATCCTGTGCCTTATTTATACCCTCAACTTCGCCATGGATCACTGTGCACCACACCTGTACACTTTTGTGCTGGCCACCGAGCACACGAGGACGCAGTGCATCAAGTTGGCACTGGAGGAGCACGGGGCTGCTATCCTGCAGAACACATCCTGCTTTGTGATTGGGATCATGCCCCTGGTGTTTGTGCCTTCCAATCTGACCTACACACTGTTCAAGTGCTCCCTCCTCACTGCAGGCTGCACTGTGCTGCACTGCTTCGTCATCCTGCCGGTCTTCCTGACCTTCTTCCCGCCATCAAAAAAAAGACACAAGAAAAAGAAACGGGCCAAGCGGAAAGAGCGGGAAAGGGAGAGGGAGCGGGAAAGGGAGAGGGAAAGAGAAAGGGAGGAGATAGAGTGCATTGAAGTCAGGGAGAATCCTGATCATGTGACAAACGTCTGAGTAGTTTGTAATTTTAGCAGTGTGTATCAGTGGGTATCCGTCAGTTATTGGTGGATGAGAGGTGTTCTTCAATTGTGAAGCGCCTCTAGGTGGTGCAGGGGGGTCCGATATGTCCCCTGAGGAGTGGGCACTCGTCACTCCTAACCAATAGCAGCTAAGCTGGCCAGAGTAGAGCGCAGCCCCACTGGTCAGTCATTCAGTCCTTCAATTTGGACAGTGTATCTCATTTGCACAAACTGCAACATGCTCATGGTTCTAAAGCTCTTTCCCAACTATTTGGTATAAAAAAAACAAGTTAGTTGTCAGAACCTACGCTTGCTAAATCTGTAAGTAAATTCTAAACATACAGTATGTTAGTCCATTTAAATATTAGCAATTCTATGTTCATCTCCTGCAGCCCTTATCTCAAAGGTAGTGAGTGAGGAGCATAGCAGTCTGTTTAAACTAAAGATGCTTGACAAGTTGGTGAAAGCGCATAGGGTGATTAGTTAAAACTGTGCAGAGGACGACTGTGCACGCACCTTACTCCTCACACCTTGATAACAGCAAAAAGAAACAAAACCAAATTCTGTGGAAAGAGAGAAACTGTGGCCCGAAAGCACACTGCATGCTTTTCTGTAACATGAAAAATAGCTGAACAGCTGAACTGGGCAGATGGCATACACTGTGTCCATTATGAAGAATTATCTTGCACAATGCATTATGTGAATAGAACTGACAAGGTTTGTGTACGCAGGAGGCAAATATTTCTGCTTTGTTTGAGAAGTCATATGAGGTCTTAGGCAATGGCAAAAGAAACTGCAGTGGGCTGCAGCGTATGAAGAGAAAGTGATAAGTGACTATTGTGCAGCAGTGTTTAAAAAGGCAGTAAGCCTGATTCTTAGACTATGACGTCAGTAAATCCTAAACTGCTTTTGCAGACCAGTAAAACCAAAAGTGAAGAGACTTCTAACAGACTGATAACATTGGAAAAATTCTGTGAAATTACGAATGTCTTTGTGATCCATTTACAAAAGCTCGCTGACATGGCACTGGTAATTAGAAGGTCTGAATGTGTTTCAATACTAGCAGTGGTGCCAAATGGTGTACAGAATTTTTTGTCAGATTTCTATCAAAAACAAACAAAAAAACTCAATAACTTTGAACTTTCACACAAATCAACCACAAGACTCATGGATTGTTCCAGCTAATTTAATTGATTGCTGTTCAGTGTTGTGTTCAGGTCTGTGAAGCAGATTATGCAGCAGGCTTTAAATTAAGCAGCAAGACTTTTTGTAAAGTACACCATCTATGAAAAATGTGAAAAACTGATAGAGAGCTGAAGTGAAAGTAGAACTTGAAGGTTTTGTTCCAAATGTAAGAAAACTCCATTCAAAGTCACATTGATATTTTAATAAAACAAATGACCTAAAATCAAGCCCTGCAACATAACCTTGCTGAAGAGCATGTTGTTCACTCCATTTGTCTAGACACGAACAGTACTTAAAAAATGCACCATTGTTTTTTTTTATTAATATTTATTTACTTCTTTTTTTTTTACATGTTTGTAGTCAATATTTTTCTGTTGACAGTGGATCAAATGACGTGTAAAATGGAAAGGGGTCGATCATAGTAACAAAGTCATGGAGAATTATCACCTGATTCTGCGATTCCTCTCAGCTGTGCAGAACTTTTTAGCATCTTTCAGCTCATTGTTTTGGTTGTACAACCCTCAATGTTAGTGTTTTGGTTCACTACTCTCAACAGCCCCATTTCCTGCAGCAGGCAGCTTCTGCCTGTGAAAAAGGGAGGAAATGATAGCGATGTATAATAGTCTGTGTTAGGAAAATTGCATAGTTTTTTATGCTTTCAAATTAATACTTTTAACTTTATTACAATCATGAATGATTCACATAGAAGCATATACACTCACTGAGCACTTTATTAGGAACACCATACTAATACTGAGTAGATCCTCCCTCTCAAAACAGCCTCAGTTCTTTGGGGCATTGATTCCACAAGATTTAGGAAATTTTCCTCTGAGATTCCATGTTGACATGTCAGCAGCAAACAATTTCTGCTGATTTATCTAATGCTCGTTTATGTTGCCAGTCTCCTCTTCTACCACATCCCAAAGGTGTTCTACTGGATTCAGATCTGGAGACTTGGGGAGGCCACTGAAGTTCACAGAACTCACTGTCATGCAACAATGCTCCAACAGGCTGTGGTATTCAGTCAGTGACTGATTGGTATTCCCCACACCATCACACCACCACCACCAGCTTGGACTATTGACACAAGGCAGGTTGGGTCCATGGATTCATGCTGTTGATGCCAAATTCTGACTCAACCATCTGCAGCCTCAGCAGAAATCCAGATTCATCAGACCAGGCTACATTTTTTCAGTCTTCAACTGTCCAGTTCTGGTGAGTCTGTGCCCACTGCAGCCTCAGATCTCTGTTCTTGGCTGACAGAAACCTGAAACGTGTTGCTCATTGTGAGGTGCTTTTCTGCTCACTGCAGTTTAAAAGAGAGGTTATCTGAGCTACTGTAGCTTTTCTGTCAGCTCCAATCAGTCTGGCCATCCTCCTCTGACGTCTGTCATCAGCGAGGTGTTTCTGTCCACAAAACTGTCCGGCCTGGAGTCTGAGTAAACTCCAGAGACTGTTGTGTGTTTTCTCCATTCTAAAGCTCCTGACCTGAATCCAATCAGCCAAATGAGTGGAAGATTGCATAATTGCATTAGCTGGTATACGGGTGTTCCTACTAAAGTGCTTGTTGAGTTTATGAACATATATATGAACACACTTTATCTTAAACTATGGACAGTAAACCCCAGGGATTGTTTCACTTTTGCTAGAAAACCTGTAGAACCTGTAGAACACCTGTAGGCCTGGAGTTGGTCTTGTCCAATATTTTGATCTTGTCCTAATAGTTCAAATAACATTCCATCAAAAAAAAAAAAAAACTAAGCTCCTTATAAGCACCCCTCTTCAATATTAGAAGTTCAAAATGGCTGCCGTTTCCCCACTGGGTAAACAGTATTATCTATGTCTGCCAAAGCGCGATAAGAATCTCTGTTGCAGTCCCGAAACAAACACACTCAAGGTCAGCAGGCACAACAGATACCAATCTCACACTGACCTCTGGCAGGCACATCTTAGCTAGTGGCATGTGATAGAGAGGCCCCATATGTGAGCAGATGTGGCCAGATGTGACCAGTCAATACCTTTTTAGGAGACTGACTGGTTCTTGCAGGGCTGTAATTGAGAGGACACTGCTGTCTCATTTCTTTGCGCTGCCACCAAGACAGTGAATGGCTCTCACACAGGTCAGCTAATCAGGCAGGTGGAGGGAGGTTAGAATCTTCATACTGGACCAAATGTCAGTGAGAGGTTTGTGTTGATGTGTTTGACAAACGAGTGCATACAAAACACTATCTTATGTAAATTAATATCAGTAAACAAATGAGAAACAAAGGTGAATGAATCATCTTGTACTTGTCATATTTTACCGTGAACACATTTCCTGCTTTTATGGAATTAGAAAGTAATACTAAATGTTGAATTGTCAAGAACCTTATATCTTTCATCCACAAGACATTGCCCTACTTAGAAGTGAGTTTGTGGCAAGCTACTTTCTGTACCAGCTGCAGTGAACATCACATTATGTAAAAGCCATGTTATGTATGTATAGCAAGAAGGCATGAGATGTTTGAAAAACAGGAAAGAAATGCAAATCTTAAATAATTTAATTCCCAAAATGGACTGTGTTTGCATGGCACCGTATTGTATGTATGCATGTATTTAATTTTTCTGTATGAAGTCTGCGTATTTTTTTTTTTTTTTTTTGGCTACACTGTAGTGACTTATGTTTGTTGTTTCTATGGGTATTCTGTAACACCATGTGCTGCAAAAGAAAAAAAAAATGAGGCATATCTGTTCCAAAACAAAAGCCAGAGGATATCATGTGTAAAATACCTGTAAATTACTCTTTTCTATATTTTCTAAGAAAAAATATTCTATAAAAAGATTTTTAATGACAGAATTTTCTTAAAAAAAGAAGAAAAAGGGAAAAAAAGTTGAACACAGTAGGCCAGTAACAAACAGTGGAATGTGACCAGTATACCAGATCTTATTCCTTGCACACTGCAGTGTCAATGTTTGTTGATGATTCACATTTTTATATGGGAAACTGTTGCCACCATTTTATTGTTTGATTGTGTGTCTTGACTCCTTTATAACCTCCACTTGGCCCTCATGTCTAAAGGATAATTCCTGTATTTTTAAATCTGGGTTTTTGGATCTAAATGATTAATAGAGGCAAAAGTATTTATGATGAGTCCATTATTGAGCGAGAATGCTATAACCGGCCACCACAGAACATCTGCAATGTAATCCAAAGGGGCATTTGTTCATGTTGAAATATGTCCACTAAAAGTTCTTGTTTTTTTCTGACAACATTATGGATAGCATCCCTACAGAGTGTCTCGCTCTGAAAACTCGTGAGAGATGAGTTGTTGCAGGAAGAAAACTGTGTAAATGTGAGTGAGATGGAGAGAGTCATCTGGGGAAGAGTGGAGTAATACAGAGCTGGAGCACAGAAAGCGTAATTTACTGTTATATGAAGGATTAAAAATACAAACAATGGTTCCTGGTTCCATGGTTGCAAAGGTTTCGCGGCCCCTGGTTGTGGCGTTCTCGTTCAACATTTTTGGCTCAGTCATATAGATGCAAAAAGGAGGGGAAATAGGGGCCAGGTTTAAAATACCAGAATAATCCTTTGAGGATAGCATTCATTTTTCAACAGCCCTTTTTGAACAACAGAAAAGTCAGTCAGGCTTTGTAATGATCATTTTTTACCAAAAACACAAATTTACAGAATATAGATGAAATCTCCAGTTTATATCATGAAATACAACTATTACACTTTGCTATATGGCATGTCAAGCTTAGCAGCTAAGATATCAATATTTAGCATTGTTGTGAAGTCTTCTGCAACATCATTCCTGGATATAATTGGTGTCTTCTTACTCATTGTTGCCTATAAAGTTATTGCCCAGCAACCCTTGCTACTATTCAGCTTTTTTACAATTAGCATCATTCCCAATTCTGTCTGATAAGACTACTGTGTATTTTAATAGCATCATTAGAAATGAATAGAATTTTTTTTCTACAGCAACACACTGAGGTTATTGAAACAGCATGTGATATCCCAAATTTAAAACACACTTAATGAAAATGCTTAAAAAGCTTATAGAATGAGTGTGCCACTAACAGTTTCCTATTGTCAACAAATACCTCGAAAAGACCAAAACCAAAAGTTCTGCTGTTTCTCAATACTTTCCAACTTCCCTACCCTGTCTGCAGAACTCAGCTCCAAGCCTACTGGTTCCCATTTTTCATTTATTATTCAAAAATACTTTCTCATTAAAAAGGCCATATAATTTCCTAAAACAGCTGGACACTCTAATATACAACAATAATACAGTAACAAATGTTACTTGGAGTAAATAGAACTTTGGTAAGACTATTTTCATCTGAATATTGATATACATTTGGTGTTCTGCTTATTGTTTACAACAGCTTTATACTGTGGTCACTGAAAATCTGGATTCTGATTGGTTAGAAGGCATGGATTAACTTTTAGCTACATTTAAAGCAGACATTAATGACATATGTGTTTGATTGCCATTTTAAATTAATCTGCCAGTATTAAATTGTACTTAAAAATCACAACAGCTGAGCCTCAGCTAAAGACCAAAGAGACCAATAAGAAAGGACAAAAAAAGTATAAATAGCATCACAGTGACACAGCGTACATTTAATTGTAAATGTGTGTCACATTTGCATGAATCTAAATCAGAGGAAAGGAAAGAGGAGCAGAGAGGAAATGCAACCAAAACTGCTCAGAAAATAAAGAGACGTGGGGCTACAGGTAAGAGTGAGGGAGGGGTGTAGACTGAGACAGAGAGGGCACATTGTATCTGAGTGCCTGTGACAGAGGGAGAGGCAAAGGCAGGCAGTGTGTAATGCTATATGAGAGAAGAGCTATGCAAAGTTGTATCTTCTGGATAGGCAGCTTTAATGATACAGCTTTAATAATACCCTGTATCAGAATGCATAGCTATTTCCTGCAATCTGTAAAATTTCTCTTTCCCAGTTATTCAAATTCACTGTGTGCAAAAACAAGGTTTTCCTCTCAAATTTAGTAACTTTCCATCTGTTAGCATTTGAAATTTCAGTTCACTTGAACCCTCTGTGTGTATTTTTTTAACAAAGGTCTTACACAAAGTATAAAAAGCAGAACCCTGGCTAAGCATAGACTTAGCTTTTGCCTCTCACACAGAGCTTAGTTTATCAAGCCTGACAAAAGCAGAAAAACATTTATGAATAAGATTTAGTTCTCTGCAGCAGCATGAGTCCAGATATTTAGGGCTACAAGCAACATTAAACAGAAAAACAGCAGGCTATGGCTTCATACTGACACCCCCCCTACAAACACACTCCAGCTTCTGGTAGCAGAAGTGCTGGCTCAGCCGCAGCACAGGGTCAAAATTCGGCCAGACTCCCTGTATTTCTATCAGAGAAAAGTCCGACAGTAACTTCTGTTTAGCTCAGACTCCATGTTAGACTGTGTGGGGGTCAGTCAGTCTCCCTCTTGTCCCCTGACCCTCCATGTCACGCACTATGTGGCCACAAGCCCATACCTCTTACACTCACTGCTCCCTCACTCCTCTGCTGTATTTTTTAAATATGCTGAGAGAGACGATTCAAGCAGAATTTAAAGTTGCAGTTAAACTTTAGGATTAACGTTATCCTGCTTCCTGTTGAGCTAGATGTTGCTTAGAAGTTCTGAGGCTCAGGAACTATATTGTATGATGTTTAAAATAGGAGAGCTATCTCAAACTTACTCATATGTGTTAATTAAGGACTGATGTTTTTAGTTTGATTGTATATGGCATTTTGTTGGCAAGTGGCCATGGTGTAAGTGGTATAATACACCCTGATGAAATTCCAGTTTGTTGGGTTTTATACCTTACATAAACTCCATGCCATGTCAACTACATGTCATCCAATGCGCCATTATGGCTCACTGATGTGTTTTTAATATTTTTGGACATCAATGGAGCACAAAGGAATATATATGTATAGGAAGAAGTATTTAGTCTATATTATATTATTATAATAATATAATATATATTATATTATTATAATAATATAATAATATTTATTCTAGTAGGATCAATCCACTGATGGTTGTGGTCTTCTCATGGGTTTTGTTGACAGTAAGAACAGCCTCATTCTTTCAAATGCAAACTGGCACTGGTATTAAAACTGATACGGTGCCAGATATGTTGGTGGCATGCATTCTGCTTATCCAAGTACGTGTTTCTTCTTCTTAAATAGATAACAGTGACAGTTTCAGGTGTTGCAGATCTTCTAATATTTCAAATAAGTTTCATTAGATCCTGTTGTGCTATCGGCCTTTTTGTTTTATATGGTATGTGATGCTGTGACATTACAGCTGATCCATATGACAGATGGGCTTTAAATTGGGTGTTAGGTGAGGTTTCCTCAGAATCTTTTTTTTTTGTTGTTGTTCACTACACTAATGATTACAATGCATGATAATCAAAAAGCATAAGCAGAATTAAAACAGAAACATATAAGGCAACATTTCTGGTATTTTGAAAGTCAGTGTTTCGGCAGGCAGATGAGTGCACTGTAAGACTCATGGAGTCCTTTGACCATGCACCAGCACATTTTCTGTTTCTACAACCAGGGACAGCACAATATTTCCACAATACAGGGCAATAAAATTATGCAATCACCACTTCGCTTGTTGAATAATCTACATGGTAAATCTGTTTCTACCACAGCCTCAGAGGACAAATTACTGTTTTATTGCAAGTCATCTATCTTACATGTCAAATCACAAAAAATAGGCTCATGTTCCCCCCATTCATCAAACCTGGTTCATCTAGTTCAGCATTTTTCATAAAGTTTCAACATTTTCCAGAAGGTAACAAGCTCAAATGGAAGTCAGGTTACTTTAGTAACCTTAGTCCAATTTGGTTCAGTATCTATCTATCTATCTATCTATCTATCTATCTATCTATCTATCTATCTATCTATCTATCTATCTATCTATCT
>JBBMJY010000011.1:17068000-17109843 GCA_037833715.1 Toxotes lorentzi | reverse complement strand
CTATCTATCTATCTATCTATCTATCTATCTATCTATCTATCTATCTATCTATCTATCTATCTATCTATGTGTATATAATGATTTGTTTATTTCATTATTTATTAAAAATACTAATGTATGGCAATACCTACAGGTTTGCATTGCTGTCAAAAAGCTATTTCTGTGCTGCTGTTTCCCTATCCAGATTTTGACCAATGCCTGATGTGACTTTTTTTTGACCGTAACATCTGGAATAAGGATAGCACACAGCAGTGTGATGTGCCCATGTAACTCTAGTAAGAGTATACCCGGCTGTTTGCTCTTATTATGATGTGCATTAGGAGGATTCTGGTCAGTTTGATTTTTGCCAAAGTCTGAGCCTTATATATTGTGTCTTAAAAGGGTATACCACCTCATTTAATAAGGTACATAATCAATGTGGTTTCTCTGGACTGTCCAGTCAGTCTTTTTCGCATGGTCAGCTCTCCCTCAAACCGCACACAGCAAATAATTGTTGATTACACCAATGGCCAAGTAATGCATTTTAGGTTGGGAGAGTTCACATATTGTTATCCCCGTACAGATCCCTGAAAGTAATGTACCTGCAGGATTCCTGGGCATTGTTTGGTGTAACAAAGAGATAGAAGAGCAGTACTGCACAATGCTTCCTACTTCTGGACCAGCAAGAACTGATTTGCTACTAAATCTGGGTAAATTAAGTCTTTTCAAACTAAAAACATGGCAGAATGAACTACAGCTTCAGTCTGCTCCAGTGACTCCAGCTTAAAATCTGTGCCTTGTGGAAGAATGTAACAACTACAAAAATGTTTTACTTTGTTGATTTGGTACTTTAAGTGAAGCAATAACAGTTAAAAATCTATTGCTATGGCTACTGCTGTCTCTTTAAATTATTACTTGTTCTGCATCACTGCTAACAAATCACAATTTAAAAGTTTCCTCTTAGGGTCAGTTAGCAGGTATGAGGTTTGACTCTTATGCTCAGTCCAGACTCACGGCTTGTGGGAGGACAAGTTTTTAGGCTTGAAATTGCCAACTGACCATGACCCGACCATGTGTCTGTTTTATTGCTGTATTTAACTTTAATTATAAGAGGAAGATCGTGTTATTTTGTCTTATACAGTTATATAGTATCACTTTAAATGTAACAGAAATATTGTATAGATTCCTATTGTATACATGAATTCTTTAAATATATATAATTTAAAATGTGGCTTTAGCAGAGCAGTGGCTACTATGTCCACAACTCATAATTATGGGATCATTTCAAATGCTACAATGTGGTGAAACGGTATGTTTAAGAGAACGTTCCCTTAAGTTTATTAACGTGTGCAACATTCCTGAATGGAAAAAGATGTGGTTGCAAGAACGTTTGGTGAGAGGCGGGGTACACCACCTCGGTCTATCACATGGCTCATGTATAGAGACAAACAATCGTCCCAGAACCGAACTTTCCTGCTGGTTACTCTACAGTACATTTTAAAATATCATTCTGAGCCTGGCTCTTCTGAGCTGCCCCCAAACTTAACACTGGCTTCAGTTCTGGTTTTGAGGTAGACATGATCATGACGACTGATCAGACTTTCTGAACCCGACAAGAGTGGTTCCTCACACTGGGTGGTATTCCTCTTTTAAGTGTTGCAAGCGCCTGGTAGCTCCATAAGTCTGTGCTCTTCATATAACCAGTAGCATTGCCTTATGTTTTCCAATGTTTCAATACAAGTGTTGATGTATATTAAGGTGGAGTATTTTTCTTACATTATGACTGCAATGTGTCTTCAGAGCCAGGTGCAGGAAAGATCACTGTGAAGAGATGACATCGTTGATTGTTTGTGTGTTGTACGAATAGGTGAGTGGAAGTGTATCGAGTCTGAGGGTGATTCGTCATGTGATATTGTTACAATACTGTGGAACTTAGGCTTTTAAATGCTGTTCATTCTTGATGCCTTTCTCATAACTATTCAGCCTACAACAATCACTCACAGTCACGTGAAGTTGTACCTATGTTTGTGTTAATGAAACTGAGAGAAGAGCATGTGTGTTTGTGCCCAGAAATGATGGTTCACATGGTGTGATTTTGCCAAAACTGTAATCCCCTTTCCACTACCTCCAGTCCCTGTTAACGTTATGTAAATGCTAATGTCACTCATATCACTGGCTCAGTCTTTGTGTTACTTCTTTTTTTTCTGGTCGCCTTCTTAGGTGTTAGCAGAGCTTGAACTCTGTTTTGCTAATCTATGCCTCTTACCAAGCAGCCGGAAGATTTAACCTCATTTGACTTGCAGTGACAGAAAGAGAAATACAAGGGGGAAAAGAGTGAGACAAGGATGAGAGGAATGTTAGAGGGAGGAAGAGATAAAGAAAAAGGATGCCAGCAAAACAGGAGGTAAGCCCTCATTTGAATTTGAGAAGATTTCCTCAGCAGGGATGATGGGAAGTTTTCCGGTGAAGGGAGATGACGTGTGAACGGAGGCTGACTGCGGCACTGCGAGGAGTGTTCATGTTAAGTCCTTTGCTGATGTAATGAGTCTTACTGGCTTACTTTACTCACAGCACATAGAAAGTTGGTCTGATGGGACAAACGCAGATTTGCTTGTTTCAGAGGGAAGTGACTCTATTTCTATGAAAAGGGCTGGTTTACCGCTACTGTCCAGACAAGGTCACTCTTATTTATTTATTTAATTAATGAAGTTAATGGCTCAGAATGAAAAGGGAATTACCTCAGAGTTATTATGACTTCTTTTATGACTGGTCAAAGAAAGTTGATGCAGCAGAAGCCAAGATGCGCTGATTTTTAATCTCCTACTATGCAGGATCAGATTAACCCATTAGGGGGCCCCTGGGAAAAAAAAAAGATTGTTGTTTGAGAAAATGCAGCACTTCAGCATAACATCAACAAAAATATTAACCTATACAAACCTATACAAATGCAATATTTCTGCCAATGTTAGAACAGCTTTGGTAATTTCACATGAGAGATTTCTGCCTTTGTTTCCTTTTTTTAATTTGCTTCTATGACTGGTTTGAAGTGAGCGGGGCTCAGCTGGATAAAGAGAGTGTCACAGATTTCCGTGCTGCAGTTGGAGTCTAGAAGCATTTGAATGAAAATGTGATCACAGCTGAGGAGCTGTTTGCCGACTTTATGTTGCCACTGTTCATTGAATTGGTTCAAACCACAACCACACAGTCCTGATGAAACAGTTTGAGTTTGTGAGTGTAAGAACTATTGCTAAATATAAACTAAAGTTATTACTACCCAGTTTTAACTTCTGTTGTTGCTTGTTTGGTCCTGCATATTAAATGTCATAGTGAATTTAAGAATTAAAACCAGTTTTCAGGGGCTTTAAAGGTTTAAGTGGATAGAAAGAGAACAGCCACCTTAAAGTTCTTACCGTTGTAGTTTTTAATTGTGCTTCAGTGGTGCATGTTAGCAAATACATTTGTAATAAATCAGATTATTAGAAAGTAATTGCATCACAGACAACCTGGAGCTTTTAGGGTCTAAGGTACAGGGACAGTTGCTGGCATGCCCCCTTTAAAGCTTTTTTTTTTCTTTTTTTGCACAATTTGATGCTTACATGTCTTACATACAGGCTATAGAGAAGACTCTGGGCTTTACACTGCATCCCAGTGTAAGTTTTACTGTACATGGCTGCTGCATGGTTGCTTTTTACTCTCTCTTTACTCTCCCCCTAACGTTCTACTTCCTGATCTGACGGAGACTGGCAGCAGGAGTGGCTGCTGTCGTGTTGTGCTCTGTTGCAGCATTATTGCGCCAAGCTGCCTTGGCCGGAGATATTTTTGGCTCCCACCTTGTCTTAATCCTGTCGTGATTCTCCTATGGATTATTCATGCTTCCTCTCTCCTCTCCTCTCCTCTCCTCCACACCTCTCCTTCTACCCCTCTCACCCCGCCTCCTCTCTTTCTCACACTTTCTCCTCCCTCTTTAACACTTCCCCATCCTCCCCTCCCGAGCACCTTCCTTTAAAACCCTCACCAGTCTTCCCCTTAATATATCTGTATCATCATTATCGTGCTTGCATGCTCCCAGCTGTGAAGCGTGTGCTCCCATGCTGGGGATCACTTCTTTAATTTATTCATTTATTAGGTTATATAATGTATCTGCAGTTCTCCCCATACCCTCCAAATATATAAATAAATAACTGCTAAATCAATAATCCTGTTAGCAGCACAACTGACCTTTTAATGTATCCCTCTGCTCTCTCCCCTTCATTTAGATTGCTTTTCCTCATACCCTGTTGAAGTAGCCTGAATTCCCTTCTGAGGGCTGCTGTGATAATTACTTCCATAGAATTCTCTCCTTTGCTCTTTTTCTCTCTCAGTACCTAAAGAAAGACCCTGAAGACTTTTGACAATGGATAGAGTTGAAAAGTATATGAATATATATTTCACTGGAGACTCGACGTCCATTAGCTTTCCCTCTATGACAGAACTGCGAGACTGTGCTCTGTTAAATCTTTATTATTTTGTTTGCAGTTTGTTTGTGACTATCACTGTGCGAAGTTGGTAACAAATAACGGAATGATAGAAAATTTGCTGGTAGTGTGCTGAGTGGTTGGTTATCTAAGTAACTCTAGTTCTAACTCTATATCTCAGCTCATCTTAAAGAGTATGAAGAGATATTGAAACCAATATCAGGACCTTATCATGCATCCAGTTCCCTTTAAATCTCAGAGTACATCCACACTAAGCCAGCTCAATTTGAAAATGCACCATTTTCTTCCACTTTACATGCTACATTCATTGTGTGTTGGGCTCTGCTTGAATGAGTCCTGTACAGCCACACACAGAGACCTGAAGCCTCTGCTAACTTGCTGTTAGCTCTCCCTGCACAGGCTGTGTAGACATCATGTGAGCCAGTGTTTTTCTCACCCACAATCTGTGGGCTCACACCTCTGGCACAGGTGCTGTGATTTACTTGAATTCATGCTGATTTTGTCAGTGAACTTTACAAACTGTGATTTGATCCATGTCTCAGTGCCGTGAAGCAGGACTGACTCTTTGCCTGATTCCCACGCAGCTTGGATAGGAGCGCCTAGAAAAATAAAAATGTATTGATGCTAAGATTTGTGTAAACAGACTGATTAACACTATGCACAGATGAGTAGGGAAAAACATTTTTGTGCATTAACAATCGACAAGAAACTGTACAAAACATAGGGTGGATAGGGATATTAAGTTGAGTCAGTTGTAATTACATAGACCTTAAATCTAAAACAGCTTAACAGGAAAAAAGGATGAGCAGCTCTAGTGTGGATGTGTGTTGCTTTAAAATGATCTGACTTAGTGTGGACTTACTTTGAGACTCACATGACTACAGCAGTGTTGGTTGGCTGCTAAGCTGCTTCACTGGTCTATAACCTGGAGAAGTCGAGAGCTTAGAGCTGAAGATAGTCAATTAATCAATGTGTTTTCAGCAGAAAAATAATCTGCAACTCTTTTGAGAATTTTAAAGTTATTTATCAAGTAAAAATTACAGAATTTTCCAAGTCCAGCTCAGTATCTGTGAAAATCTGCAGCTTTTCTTTGTATTGTGCAATTGTACATTTAATATCTCTGGAAGTAATTTGATGACATCCCCACAGAATTTAAGAAACTGAGATGGGCATTGTTGACATTTTTCTAACACTTACAGACCTAAAGATTTAAAAAAAAATGTTTAAAATAAATGTTTGTCACTACCGAGTCTTTAAAATGAAATAAAATAATAGCATTAAAAAAAGTTATAATAGAAAATAGAAGTTATGACACACATTTAATTTCCTTTCAGGCAGTGTAAAATCAAAAGTAGTGAGATTTATCATTACACAGTTAATATTTAAATTCACCCAAAGTCTTCAAATGCAAATTTGGATGAACCATCCACTGCTGCTGAATCAGCAACATACAGTATGCATGAAACACCAACACTTCAGCATGTGCTGGCCCTTTGGTAGGACCTAACGTAGACACTGATGTTCTGAAATAAATGCACATTATACACTAAGGATTAGATGAAAGCAAAAACATCATGTCAGCTTGTGTATATTCATGTGATGTGTGTGAGCTCTGTTGCAGTTGTACGCTCATGAACTCTACTTTCCTCTCAGATGTCAACATCTGCTATGTGAAATAACACAAACCTTCACGGCAGCAGCAAATGAACAAGCAGTCTTCCATAAATGCAGACACCTAGGTGATAAATTATCAGCGGGAAACGACCTCTTGGACATCTTGGCTTAGACATCAAAAACAAATGAAATCACCTGGGTAAAACGAATCCTTATTTCTAAAGCTTTTCACAGTGACTGATTGAGCAGCCGACTGCTTCACCTGCCCAGGATTCCAATTCTGGCACCGACTGCCAAATCGAACTGATCCCGACGCACACGTGGAAGGATTTTGGATAGAATTTGAGCCCAGGCTTGTGTACTGTATACATTACTCTTGTAGTGAGGAGCTGAACACCACCAATCAGACCAGCCACAACTAGAACCATAGTGAGTCGATGATACACGGGAATGTCTCAGTTTCAATTTATTAGAAGACGTATGCTTTTGAATGCTCTGAATATTTTAAATGTAAACTCTTTTTCTACTGCCTGCTATGTTGAAGCTATAAATAGTATGCATATGATCAACCTTTTATACTTGACAGAGAAAAAGAAACATGATTTTCATTAAAAACAGCTTTTGTCTATGAACCATTTGTGAGTGACTTCTGTTGTTTTTGTTCTCTATTGAACTTGAATAAATAGAGTATAGCTTTCTTCTACTTCAGAAGCGCCTACCAGCTTAATTATTTCATTATCTCAAGATATCAGACTTTTTCTTCTATCACAGTATAATTATCTCGTTATTGTGAGAAAACACACACAGTTATTTGTCATGCTTGCTCTTAAATCTGCCTTTTTATGGATTAATATTAAAACACTCAGCTTTTTTTCTTTGTAAGCTAAGTGGTATAATACCAACCCAGATGACCAAGATGAAATAATGACTATTACACTTCTACACGTATACATAACAAGCATCACTGATGTTATCAAGGCAATCAAATAAGTGCTTACTAAAGAGAAATCTGGAATTATCAGGACTTTACATACCCATGTGTACTGCTGCAGCTGGAAGTAGTATCATCCTCTGACTTCACACTAGCACTGCTGGCTGCTCTGTCCTGCTCTGTTTTGGATTCCTCTCTTTGGAAGAAATATTCTTTTCATACTGTAATAATAATAATTATCCATGCATGAATGAATGGGGTGCTCAAATGTTACTCAGGCCTACAGAGTTACACAAGACAGGTTTGCATAGCTAACGTTAGCATCGCTGACAATAATCAAACAATGGCAGCAGGTTTGCTCACATGATGACAGACAAAAAAAGGCGAGCAGAAGTTTTGGCTTACTACTGATTTTGTAGCTGTATGGCACTGCACATGTATCAAGAAGTACATGTGGCCTGCTGGAATTCAGAGACTTGGCGTGACTGACTGCTCCGCTTTAAACTCAAAGCTTATTCTGGTGCATTACTGCCTCTCAGGTTTACAACTGAATTACTCTTATAAATGAAAGTAAGGTTTAGAATAGCGAGGTAGCACCTGGCCTGGCCAATCAGATTTCAAAGGTGGCCTGTGCCATCCAAGGCCCCTCCCTGTACCCACCAATGCTCCATAATTGCAAGGTAAAACACAGAATGACTTTCTGGTTTCAGGCTTGAACAGCTTTAGGTAACCTTGGCTGAATATGTTCTTGATCAGCAGGATCCTGTGGTTTTGATCTTGTCACGCTCAAAGCCACCTTCTATGTTCTGTGGCTTCTGTCTGGTTTCAGTTGAGGCTCTGTTGGCTTTGTGTGCAGCCATGATTTCTATTTTTACACTACTTATGGCAATCACCGCATTGCCCATGTGTGTCTGTGTTTTACAGCTATTGTCCCACTGCTCAGTAAACCTGACAGTGTTCAGACTTACTGGAACTGGAACAATGACAACTGACCAACACACGTTTTGCTGGAATCAGCAAGAGACCAATTAGCTAATTAATCTTGATTTCACAAAGGAATAAAGTTTGTCAAGTGAAACAAAAACTAGCATTAACAGCTGCTCTTGACTTCCCTACTCAACAAATTACATCCGTCAGTGTTCTCTGGCAAATTAACTAACTGCTCCATTGGTGCTGCTCTTTGACAAATGGAAGAAAATGGCGGTTTCACAGGGCAACTTCCCTGCGTGAAAGTGTGAAATGATTAAAGTGGGAAGTGGGACAGTGCTGAAATGGGTTGTGTATACTTGGCAAAGCCTCCCGGCATTAATCAAATCAAAGGCTTTCACAGTATCAGTCTGCATGAGTAAAGATAAAGACATGCTAATATGCTAATATGGTAGAGTCATAAAAGAGAATCAGACTGTAGCCATGTCGACATTTCCATACAAGAGTACATTACACAGTATGTGTCTACCTTTCGAAGTACATATAAAGAATATTAACATGGGATTCAGGCAGCAAATGTTTTTCTCTTGTTTGCCTGTTTTCATGTTTTCAGGTGAAAACTGTTCATGTTTAATCTACTTAAACCTTTGTCTTGAAGCTCATTCCTGCCAGGGACATCTCCTGGTTGCTCGTCGGTACTAATCACAAAAGCCAATTAGATAATGAAAACAGTCCATGTTGCACAGTGAGAGGGGGGTGAAAGAAGAACAACGGGCTAATGAGAGGAGTGAGAAAGAGAGGAGACGGAGAGAGAGAGAGGCTGAATCTCTGAATTCCTCTGAATCTGCCACTTTTCACCCTCTCCTGCCTGCTTGCTTGAATCTCTCCAGAAATGAAATATTCATCAAAGCCCTGGATTTTGTCTGTTGCTTATAATCCTGACAGCCCCATCCTCTGCTACTACTGCTGAGGTCACAACTACAACATCTGAGAGGCCTGCATTACTGCGGTCACCACTGACAACTGCTGCAGCTTCACACTGTTTATTTGAAGAGCTCCATACGAGTAGGCAACCATCCTCCAGTTACAGTTCCCAGCCACCCTCCATTTCTTTCTTTTTCCCACCCACACAAGAAGACATGAAGAAGAACAAAATGGTGAATACAGTACAGTATAATGAGGGAGAGGGGGTGTCTCTCTGTGTGCAGATACCACAGAAATAGAACGGAGGGAGGGAGGAGATAAGTGAGAAATAAGGAGAAATAAGTGAGGAATAAGGAACAGATGAATGCTCTGGGAAGATGTAGTGCAGTGTGAAATCACAGTGGTTTATGATTTTTCTCTGAGAGGAAATACGGAAAATATTCCATATCACTGGAGGGGAAAAAGAGCACAGGCTCCATTTTCAGAGCATCAAAAATAAATAAATTCACAGATTTGCTTTCATTCATGCTTGTGTTGCTTTGGAACTTCAAACAAAGAGCAATATCCCCACCTAGAGGACTCTCTGCATGCAGCTGTTTGATATTTCATTTTTATTTAGTGCTCAGACTGTTCTCCACACTTGCTTGTATTTGGCTAAATAAAGACACATGCAGAGGAGATTTAGTCACAGATGACACTGTGGGGTATAATTACTTGTCTGTCTGTTTTTTTTACTAGCAAGTAATTCTGAGTTTCATTTCTATTTTGTACTTCTACTTCTTTAATTACATTTTTTCTTTTCTGTTATTGTTAAGTTAAACTTTGTATTTTTATTTTTAAGTTTCATTATGTTCAATGTTACATCACTGTGTTTTACTCACCTAATGTGTCTTACCTTCACCATATTTGTTTATAAATCTTACATTACTTACATTATATGCTAATTAATTACAGTGTTGAATCATTTGGTTTTTATTTTAATAGCACCTTAATTTAACTTCTTAAATTCTGCTTAGTTTTCGCTGTATCATTGTGACCAGTTTAATCAGGCTCTGGGTCTCTGTGAAGCGCTTTGAGACAATTTGATTGTGGAAGGCGCTATATAAATAAAATTGAATTGAATTGAAATTGAATTGAATCTTGTTTTATGTTTTATTGTCACTGGTTTACCGTTACTTTTAACAGCAATTTCTTATTTACAGTATATATATATATACACACATACATATACATATATAACATTAAGGTCAGTGCAATAACATCACATCCATGGCCTCTGCAGTTATGAAAACTGGTTTATGTTATTCATGCATTTTGCCACTAGAGGGAGATGTATATTGCAGCAAAAGAATTCTCATGCAGGATAAAGAATATCAGTGATGTAAAGTCTGGTTCAGTTCTGACCATGTTTATGAAGTTTTACATCTTTGTGGGTCTGGACCTAAGAGATGTGCGGTCCTATGACTTTCTGTGTTGTAATTTATCCTTTGTCATTTGTTAACATTGTACATTTAGCTACTGACTTGCAAGATATTTGGAATAATTTTGCCCTCCATTTCTGCCCCGAGAGCTGGGATTTGAAACACCTGCGTCACTTGTCATAAATGTCAGTGGATCTGATCCTGAAGAAGGCAGTGTGCTCGAACGTAGATCCTGAGGATCTGCAATGAGAGATTGATGGGTGTTATGAGTGCAGATTTCCCCATGCTTTCTTCGATAGCTGCACTCTGACACTACCTGACGCTGATCAGTCCAGAGTCTAGTGATTGTCTCAGGAGAAAATGAAAGGTTTAACAGGTTGCTGAATATGTACAAAATGATTCAATATAATAGAGAACAACAGCTGGTCCAGGTCCAGAGACAATGACCTCATCAAGAGTCTCATCCAGTCTCAGCATCTACGCATCACTCTCCACTCCTTCCTCCTGATTCCAGTTCAGATGTCACCCAGCCTTTCCATCTCACCCACATTTTCCTCGGGCTCTTGTGTAAAACCTTTATTTAATCAAATCAAGAGTCGTCTTTAACCCATAAGAACCCACGGTGACACCAGTGTAACCAGCACTTTGAATGCCTCAGTCTCTTCCTTATAAAGCTTTATGTCTGACCTTAACTCATGAAGTCCCTAAGCGACATATACTAAACATCCTGGTGTGATGACCATGTGACAGTCATGTGACTCTGACAGGAAGTGGCCTCTCCAAAATGCTGGCATGGCCTGTGTGCAAATTTCAAGGAAGCAGCTAATTTCAAAAAGCTGTTTTTTTTTATACTACAGGTAATTTCAAACACATTTAACAGTTCCAATGCTTTGATAACATCGTCGTATATTACATTCAACCTGGTCTGACCATATTTGTTGAAGAAAGTAATACGGAAATATCACTGTAACATATATGTAACAACACAGATCTTTGGTATTAAAAAGTGTTATTCTGAAAAAAACTTCAGAAATGTGTTCTATGTGGTCCACTTGGTCTGTGGTATATCCCACATCATTTTCCTTTATGGAAAAATGGGTCTGGGTTCTTATTAGTTAGCTATGATAGTAGTCTGGATTACCAACTGGACAACTTTCCCAGGGCACCAGACCACCAGAGTCTCCCAAAGACCCAGGTTGAACTGTGTTTCATTTGTTTTGTGGAAATTTAATTAATTGGTAAATCATTTGGCCAACATACATCACTGAAGCACACCATTTAAATGAATGAAGTTCCCTGAGGTCTTGCATTATTATATATTCTGCAGACCCTGTCTTATAGACCATCCTTTCCCACAGCCTAGTTGTAAGACCTTCAGTATTTTACTTAATATTGTGTTTACATGTTGCATCTCCCAGATTTACTTTGTGTTTAATACTACACGATAACTGCTGCACAACAAAGATAGTACAGGTAGTATCTGGGGCTCTGGGCAAAATGTAATGAACGCTTGTAGCCCCACAGTCAGCTGTGTGTGCTGTACTTAAAGGGTATAGACTGCACAGATAGTCGGGGGAACAAGGGGTCGAAAGCAGTCAACAGGTCTTGCAACCTCTAATCCAGCCATGGGAAAGAAAGAACATGAAGTCAGAAGCAGCTAGCATTTTGGTTTCAGACTACAGTAATAAGAAGTCACTGGCTAGAACAGAGGATCATATTGTTAAAGATGGAAAGAACATTTGGGTTTGGTAATTTTAAGAATAAGCTTAGATGATGAACAAAGCCCCAGAGTAACAGGATCTTATGACAGGCTTCATGAGCGTGAAGACTTATAATGATCTCAATTACTTTTTTCAATTTTATTTGTACATACACACACACACACACACACACACACACACACACACACGAGAGAGAGAGGGGGAGCTGGTTAAGCCAGCTGGTTCTGGGACTCTGCTCACAAACACAAGCCCAGATCTTGGACACAAACCTCATCAGACTAAACCAAAATCTAAGAAAACTTTGAGATATTGGAACGAATCAACCAAAAACCAGATCAAGCAGAATGCTCTTCGATCCTAAACAGTGATACATCACATGACCACTGTGACCCATTCAAAAGAAAGGAAATCCTTGACCCATGTGCAGACACAGTGAGCACAGTCTTGATGTGGAGAGAGGCTGGCACAGGCAGACCTGGCTCTCTGGAGAAGAAAGCCACTGCACACAGCAGGACGTCACAACTGAGCTGCACTTTTTAACCACCTGCCAGCTGCACCAAGACATTAGAGACAAATATGGGCGAAATTCAGCAACGCGCAAACACAGTGCTTTCAGGTCTGTGACCTGAAAAGGGAAAACAACCACAGTGAAGCCTGTCAGTCACCTGTGTCTTCCTGCACCGACCGTTTGTACTGTGCTGATCTCTGTACATACACATACTTACTGCATATACATACAGAACTAATACTCATTTAAATAAAAGCAGAGAAAACAATGTTGCAGGCTTTATATAGTTTTTTACATGGTGTATATGTTTATTTCTAACAGCAAAGTCACAATTCTTCTGTTGATGCACTTGTTTTGTTGTTGTTGTTGTCGTCTTTATTTCACACTAGCTTTGGCAATGTAAATGTGTTTCCCCTGCCAATAAAGCTGCTTTGAACTGAAAATTGAACTGAAAAATTGACAGCACCCCTCTCTCTCTCTCTCATACACAGCAGCTCACTGCAGAGCTTACTGGGCTCACTGACTTGAATGACAACTCAGCTGTGTCAGATGTGTAATTGAGAAATGTCCAATTTTTCACGTGAAGAGAGAAAAATATGTGCAGATTATTGAAAGTCCTCTTTACTGTAAATTGACATCTGTAGCATACGAGGCTCATTTGATTTTTTGAATGAAATGAACAGAGAAATGCAAAATATTTTCCACAGCAGTAAAAGTAGTCTTTTACTGCCATGGATTTATGATTTCTTATCATATACACTACAATATTATTAGATTGTTAACATTTATTAATAATTTATAAAATTCATAGAATGTAGCTCTTGTAGCTGGTTAAGGTGGAGCTTCTTTACGCAGTTAGATGGTTCAATGTAGTGGTTCCCGATCTGGGGATCAGGCCCCTCCCAGAGGTCACCAGATAAATCTGAGGGTCCATCAGATGATTAATTGGAGAAGATTTAAGCAAAAACAAAGCTCTGTGACATAAAGTATTCATGGTTTGGGCGGTTTGGGTTTTGTTTTTTATCCTATTTGTGAAATATTGGGTAGTTTTAGCTCTTTGGTCTAATTTACGTGAAACCATGTGAGAGGGTTAGAGTGGAAGTCTACAGGCAGCACAGAGGAGAACATCTTAACATGAAGAACGCTGGGATGCTTTGTGTGTTTATTTCTTGAAATTGTTTCCGAATACATATCAGTTGAAACATGCTCACATTTTTCACGGTCGAATTCAGATTGTTTTCAGTGTTGTCGTGTTCGTTCTACCAAATGATTGTAATCCTCGTAATCCCCTAATGAAAGTGCTGCTCATATTTGAGGGTTGAGGATTGTCAGGTGTTTTGATCCATCACTAGGTGCTGCACCAGGACAAGTCTACGACAGAATCCGATTTGAAGCCAAATTCACATGCGGCCTTGGTTAATTTATAATTAATAATTAGAGTTAGAGCAGGGTCATTTAAAGCTTGAACTATGTCCTTTAACAGAATTTTCATTTACACCAATACTTATTGGCGTCATGGGGCTGACGGTAATGGGAAAATTACATTTAAATAGCCTGCCACCCTTTTCATGATGTTTAAAGGTTCAGTCTCCAGAGACCAGGTTTATTGATCAGATATTGCCTGAACAATTACTGGTTTAAGAAGATTTATCATTTACTGAGAGGCTTTTCAGTATTTCCAGAGAGCCCTTCATCACTGTGACTGCTGAAAACACAGGGGAATGAATTTGTTATTTGTTATTTGCATTTCAAGCCCAGGGACCCCCCCAGACTTACAGGTGTGCACAAATTCATACCAAAGGCAGATTATTTGTTTTGTATGTGATTTCTTACAAGATAATTCCCACATTGTTTCTTTTTATTATTATTTTTTTCATCATTAACAACAACAAAGATGGACATGTGAGTTTAAACAGTGCTAATTTACCAATCTAGAATTTAGTTAAGGGGTAAATAGCCATGGAGTAGTATAATAAAAAAAATACATGTTAAGATAATAGATAATATAAGATATTATAACATAAGAAAATAATAGAAAAGTTAAAACAACCCATATTGGTGGGTGGTTTTCTAGACATGGGCACTGGATCAAATTAACCCTTTGCTCATTTACTGGAACTTAGTGTCTACCTCCCCCCTTCCTTCCCTCCACCTCTTTTTCCAATTTGTGCTCCCTCCCATCCTCACCATTTTTCTTTTTTTCTCCCTCCGCTCTTCTTTCTCTCGGCCTCCCTCCATCATATTACTTGGCATAACAACTGTGATAACTAATGTCCTCGTCACCCCCATCACCACTACAATCAGAACCGTATCACCTTACAGTGGTGGTGCCTGTTCTGGAGGGAGTCTGTAATGGGCCAGAAACCTACTTCAGGTCCGGGAATGGCCCAAAAAAAAAAAAAAGAAAAAGAAAAGCAAAGAAAGGACAAAAGTAAGATAAAAATAAATAAATAAAAAAGAAGTAAATAAACAAGTAAATAAATGAAAAGAAAGTAAGGGAGAATGGATTAAACATGGATAATTAAATTAATAAATAAAACTCTGACCTCACAGATTTGATCCAGTGACCTTTAGTATATATGTGTACATCTGAACTAACATTATATTGTTAATCTGCTGTTATAACAGCCTGTACTCCTCTGTCTCAGGGCCACTTTCACAAAGACAGACTTTTAACTGTGGTCAGATCAAACTGTCAGACTTCAGGGAATCTAAATTCATCCATTGTACAAAGCTGTTTTCTTCTTGACTGTTAGGAACAGGACTAATTTGCCATGAATTCTGGGTAAATTAAAAATTACTTAAAAAAAAAAAAAAAAACCTACAAAAAATCATGACTGTCCAAGCGACCATGTCAAACTGTTTAGCTCCATTCATTCCAGCAGAAAATGTTTTCCTTCTGGAAGAGTTCAGCAGTCACAGGACATTTCACAGGGAACAGTTAGCAAAAGAGTGCAACAATTAGAAACTTCCAGAAGCAGAATATCTCAGGGCAGCACAGACATGAGAGCTGAGATTTTGCAGCTTCTTAATGAGGCAGAGCTCAGTGCTTCTGTTAACTCATCTGTCAGGCTCAGGATAGTTTCAGCAGACGAACAAAAAGACCTGACCTGTGTCCTCACCGCCGTACATTTTCAACAGGTTTCTGTGCTCTTTCCCTTCCCGTTGCTTGCTCCACAAAACTGTTTACAAACAACAACAGCCACTGATTGAGTAAAAGCCTGGCTCGCAGTCAGCATTCCAGTTCATCCCAAAGGTACTGGATGGGGTTCATGTCAGGGCTCTGTGCAGGCCTGTTCAGTTTCCCCAGAGTTGGAATTAAATTGTTGTCAAAAATATTGTATACTGCTGGAGAGTAGTTCTCAAACTGGAGGGTGGGCCCCACATGGGGGGGTCACAGAGCAAACTCTGTGAACTTTTTTCTTGGAGGGGGGCATGCCAGAAAAAGTTTGAGAACCACTGCTGTAGCATTAGGATTCCCCTTAAGTGGAACTAAGGAGCTGAGCCCAAACTATGAAAAACAGCCTCAGACCAGAAGCAGACACGTGGGCAGTGGAGTCGAAACATGCTGTTACTGTCACTCCTCAGGAGTTCATGATTAGCCAGATATTAACAATGGTTGATTT
Source organism: Toxotes lorentzi (assembly GCA_037833715.1). Taxonomy (NCBI): domain Eukaryota; kingdom Metazoa; phylum Chordata; class Actinopteri; family Toxotidae; genus Toxotes; species Toxotes lorentzi. The sequence goes on along the minus strand of JBBMJY010000011.1, from coordinate 17,093,717 downwards.
GTTTTGAAATTCAGATATAACTTAAAACTAACTAAATTAAACCTGAGGTCATTTTTCCGTCTTTTGAAGAGGTACGTTGTGGATTCATGTTATGAAAAGAAAAATAATATAGAAAAATAGTTAAATCACACATATGATATGCCTGTTTATACACAAACCACACAGACATACTGTAAATAAACAGAGCAAGTTTAGTTTAAACTTAAAGTGTTTATTTTTGGGGCCAAATCATTTGTGTCCATTTTGACAGTTGTGGAGATGTTGTTTGCAGCAGCTCTAGATATTTTCAACAGATGCTCAACATTTTCCCTTGACATGCCAAATTATAGGCAATATAAACCAAAAATTGATTGATATGCTCAGTTTCTTGTGTATACAACTTCCCAAAAGCAGTTTAACTCTGGGAAGCACCAGAGGATATGGAGAGATACAGAGTGAAAGACGATCGACAGTAACTAACACAATCAATAACTGTTACTTGTCATTTATCAAATAATTCATTGAGTAAAACAATGACCCAAATTTTCCTTCTTAAATGTGAATATTTGCTTGTTTTCTTAGTCCTAACATGAATATCTTTGGTTTTTGGATTATCGGTTGGAAAATAAAAGCAATTCTCAAACTCAACAAATTTGGGTCACGGGAATGATGATGAGCATTTTTTTTTTTTTTTTTTTTTTTTACCATATTCTGAAAATGTATGTGGCAATTTCAAAACAGTTCTGGCACACCATAGTCTTAAAAGATAACTTTAAAATTTCTGTTGACTTTGATTGAAATGAGGAGGAAAACATCCCATGTCATTACGAGTTTGACTCTCAAAAACTCAGCTGCTCTGCTTCATCAGGATTGTTTGGGTGTAGTTTGATTAGACCTGATTAACACGAAGCAAACAACCCATCAACTGTCATCGGGATCTGATTAAATATTGATCACTCTCTGATTGGTGAAAACAGAAGTGAAACAAGAGGGAGAAAAACATATTTCACTCACATGGATGTGCACTGTTGCACCTTATTTGAATTTTTATTCAAGACTTTACAGAACATGACAAAATCTACAATGTAATGCTACTGTATATGTTTTCAACAAGATAGGTGATGATACAGCATAGTCAGTGTGCAACATGTGGAGCTTCAAATACACAATATCTCACTTGAGTGATACAGAACAGTCAACACACATTTGTCACACAGTCACAATGATGCATGTGATACTTTTTGACAAAACACAGAAATTGTCCGTTTTAATGAGACCTCTTTTTTTTCTACTGGGATTTTTTTCCATCAACGGTGCAGAGTCAGAGACGAGAACAGTGTGAAACACTGTAACAAACAAACTGTCAAAAAAGCAGACAGTCGGAAAAAAGTCTAATCAGGTGGACATAAATATTTATATTAGAACCTTTGTGACAACATGACGAAGGAAAATCTGCATCATTACACCAGTGGATCTCGTGATATGAAAATTAAAAACGTTAAGATTTCCAACATTTCCACATTTTCTTTATCTTTAATTCATTGTTTTCCTCCTCATCAAACATTCAACAAATTCTTCTTCCACAGGCAGAAGATCCCTACGGATTTAAAGTGTAAATGTTGCCTGTGCTCAAAACATGTTTGATTCAATCAGTCACTACAATGAGTGAAAATAATTATCAACACACAAACACCAGTTTTAACTGGAGGGGCTTCATATCAGAGAATATCAGTATCAGAGAAATCTGATATTTAAGTTGACTCTTTCTGATTCAAAGTGTTTGTGTCAGTGTCCCTGCCTCAGAATCATATTGCTGTTGTTTGTATGGTGTTTACCAAATCATGTGTTACAATTTAAAGTGTGGATTAGACTCAATGAACCTGCTGGTGCTAACATCAGTTGGTGTCTTTCTAAGAATCTTTTCCTCGAAAATGTAAAGGTGGAAAAACCTGAGAAGCATAATACCCATGATGATGATAATGATGATGATGATGGTGTATGGGGTGAAATTAGGGTCAAAAATGCCTTTTAGAGCACATACTGTAGTTTTTCATCTTTATTTTCACATCAGCCGGTTTTTGTAAACCAGTGTTTCTCACTGTTGTTTTCATTCATCTGTAGACTCTGTTGAAACTCTCTATTTGAACTTGCAGTTTTCTTTTTCTTTTTTTTTTTTTTTGGACTATAATGAAACTCACAATACTTGAATGATATCTACCAGCTCTAGTCTTTTGGTTTGACACAAAAAGATAAATTACACTTGTTGTTGTTAGATCCCTGTGTACTTTAGGGAAAAGGCAAAGCCAACAGATCAGACTGGGTAGCTTCTTCCAGGTGTAGATGAACAACACCCAGGGAATGAATATGCCTTTTAGGATTCTCAGTTCTCCATGCAATTCACAGTACTGTATGTGGTCCCATGTACAGTATGGAGCCAAGCGGTGGCCCGGAACTCCATTAATTAGTTCTCTACAAATTGGCAGTTTCACACCAATTCACACCTGTAACTTATGTGATCTGACTTTACAGCCATGTGACATCAGCAACCTTTAGGTGACATCAATGCACAAACAAGATACAAAACAGCAAATCCAGCTGAACATTTGAGTAACGTGAAACAGTTTATTGTGGTATTTCTCTCAGTGTGTTAATGGATCATGATAAATTAATAATTGCATGCCTTTACATCAATAATAATAATAATAATAATAATAAAACCGGTGTAATACTGTTGCTCTGTGTGTGTAGCTGAATATACAGTTCATACAGTGATTGACAGAATCAAACAGAAATTATATCCAAACCATGTACGACAGTGATTAAATGTGTAAACAAAGATGGAAACAACAGTGATTTCATTGTAAATTCTGAAAACAGTATTTATGTGCAAGACATTTTTTTGGAACAAACGTAATCCATAAATTCCTCATCGACCAACAGACTAGAAACAGACAAAACAACTAACAACCAATACCTGAGATTCAGTTTGATGCCAAACAAGGACATCATTGTAGTCTCCACCATCTAACAACAGGCCAGGTCACCTCAGTTCAGGATTTCTAATATTTATTCAGTGAAATCTTAAGGCTAAAAAAAAAAAAAATCCACTCTTATGATTATTAACCTAACATGAGATTTTACATGTGAACTGAGAGTAAACTCACCTCAGCCTGTGTTATAATGCTTTTCTTTGTGCACATATGAACATTAGATGTATCAGTCTTGATTCACAGCACGCAGTACACTGTGCTTTCTGGAAAACTAAACATCAGTTCCCATGTTGCTTCTACGCTGACATTCACCTCGTACAGACCTGACTGAAATGACATGTTTGGTGCTGCAGTGTTTTACATGGCGACCAAGGGGATAATTTACTTGGAGACATGGAAATAAACTGGACATTTCCAATGGCCAAAATACAAAAACACCTTTGCAATATAATAACATATATTCAGATTCAACAGCCCTGCAACAAAGACTACTTTTCTATACCTTTGTGCACATTATTTGGTAAAATAATGTGCATTATAAAATGCATCAGACTGTAGAAATGTTTTGAAATATTGTGTAAAACTGTTTTACTGAGCTGCTGAATATTTATTTGGCTCCTGAGTGTCATACTGTTTCCTAAGTCAAATTGAACTACAACTGATCAATCTGTAGCTCTTTAGCTACTCTACAATATTTTTTTATTTAACTGTGGCATTACCTCCAGGAAATGTTTTGAAAACCATGAGATTGTTCAGTCATCAGAGGAACTGAGCTTTACGTGAATTATGGCTTGTTTTACATGTGCAACACTGACTGAATTGTTGCACAGACTGTACAACATTATGACAAGTTTGGATAATATACAGTGAAATAAAATAAAAAATATAATATATTAAATTTAATTAAAAAAAAAAACAACAACAACAACAACAACAACAAAAAAAACACAGGCTAAAGTGACTCCTTAAGCAAAACAAACCAACAAAGTCACAAAGACACAAACAAAAGACTATCTCGCAAAAGCAGGTTGCATATTTTGTAAAAAATTGCTTTAAATCTGGAAAATGGAACTGGAATATTCTTATTAAAGTGACACAATCTGGTCCCAAAACCTGTACTTTCTGTGGACTGTAGGTAATCATTCACAGGAATGGAGTCAAGGGTGGAGCAGAGCAAAGGGAGAAAAACTAATCACAAACATATTTAAAGGGACTGTAAACATATTTGTTTCAAAATGTTTCCTATGGAAAATTATGAATGGGAATTGTCTTTTTTGTGACAGAGTAACGACTGTCTACAAAAGGTGCAGAAGAAGAAAGGAAAAATAGGGTTACATCTACAAATCACACAACACAACTGACGCGAAAACACAGTGTGTAAATCTAGTGGATAAATTTAGTCTTGAATAAGTGGCACTACAGAATTACTGGAGAATCCGCAGAGTGCCTGCCTTGCTTGGGCTGCAGTCATAATAGGCCAGTCAGGTGTTTAAGACAGTAGGACATGTCCAAACACTTAGGCTTCAACGTCTGCACAGTGCTGAGTCCTGACATATAGGAGAAAACAAAAGAGGATCAATGTGGCCTGTTTACAGAAGGCTCAGCAAGACAATGACATACAACTTTCAGCAGCAACTAGGGCATCACCTCACTGGAAAAGGTCCCATATTATGTAACAAATGCAAACGCAAACTGCAGTCATTTGTGTGGTAGCAGACGAATTTCACTCACACGTCATCTGGAACCAGTTAAATCTGAATTAAATTCAGGGTATGATCAGCATTTTGCTGCTGTGTATTACTGTAACTATGACTGATTGCTTTGGTATTGTCACACAGCCACTGGTCAGTAAAAGTTATTAATAGTTGCACTTTCCAAAAAAGCCTTTATATGTTTCTTCCCTGTTTGTGTACGTATTAAGCAAGATACAACATGTTAATTTAAATAGGCCTATATTCTTTTTAGTTCAGGACAACATTAGGCTGGTTGTTTCCGTTTGCTTCCAGTCTTTATGCTAAGCTAAGCTAAATGCCTCATGTCTCAAGCTTCATACTAAACACACAAAAATGAGAGTGGTATCAGTCTTCTCATGTAACAAATACGTATATTTCCAAAGCTGATTATTATTAATGCATCATGGAAAATATTCTTTTTTTTTCTTTTTTGTTTTTTTGGCTATGGCAAAAAACAGAAAACAAACTGAGAATACACAGATGAAAAAATTACCCCCAAACTAACCGTAACTGTTCCTGTATCCATGGCCACAATTTCGTAACTGATGGAATGACAAACATTTCTGGAGTAGTTTCTTTGAATGAATACCATGCGTCCATCCACTTCTCTGCAGCAATCTGTTACATTCTCTGTATATGTGTAACACCAAACTGTTATCAGTGCATATTGAATAGTTTTGCAAGTAAAGTGCACTCATCCTGTCTGTGTGTTTTCTTGTGATGCGTTAAACCTTAAGCAGTTTAGCTCATCAACACTCATTTCAGGAATAAAAAAGCTTTTGGTGACGACAGCAAAATGACAATACTCTGTAAATTCAATGTCCAAATTTCAGTTTCACGCACTTGAGTCACAAAATATCTCCTTGTGTGCAGTTTAACAACTGATGACAACATAAGGTGATGGGATTCAGTGCCTGTAATTTCCCAGCTTGGGATCAATAAAGTATATCTATCTATCTATCTATCTATCTTTTGAAATACATTCACTGAGCACATTATTAGGAACACCATGCTAATACTGGGTAGGGTCTCTCTTTACTCTCTCAAAACACCTTCAGTTTTTCATGGCATTGATTTCCTGTTGGACCACATCCCAAAGGTGTTCTACTGTGTGACATGGTGCATCATCATGCTGGAAGTAGCCACTTGAAGATGGTAAATTGTGGCCAACGGATGGACATAATCAGCAACAACACTTGTTGCAGCCTCAAGGTTGGACATGTATTCTGAGATGCTTTCCTGCTCACCACAGTTGTAAAGAGTGACCGTAGCCATTCTCTCAGCTCCAACCAGTCTGGTCATTCTGCTCTGACCTCTCCCATCAACAAAGTGTTTTCATCCACAGAGCTGCTGCTCACTTGATTTTTTTTTTTTTTTTTTTTTTTTTTGGATTCACAGTAAACTCTAGAAACTGAAAATCCCAGGAGATCAGCAGTTTCAGAAACACTCAAATCAGCCAGTCTGGCACCAACAATCAAGTCAAAGTCACCAAGATCACATTTTCCCTCTTTGTGATGTTTAATGTGAACATCAACTGAAGCTCCTGACCTGTATGTGCAGAATTTTATGCATTGCACTGCTGCCATAAGATTGGATGACCAGATAATTGCACGAATAAGCACGTGTTCCTAATGAAGTGCTTGATGAGTATATCCACTGCATACAAGCCACAGGTGTAGGAGTACAAAAAACAACAGCCTGTACGAACAGTAAAAGTACAACTGTGAGCTTGACGGTCACACCCAAACCCAATCTGACATAGCTCACATCGGGTTTATTTGTGATTTTTGTTTGTTTGTTTTTTTGTTTTGTTTTCATTTAAAGTTCAACTTTAGAAACATGTTGAAATTTAATAATTTTTTAATAGCATATTCACTCTTTTACAAGATTTGGATTCACAAAAAAGTTATAGCTACTGATGTGACATGACTCAGAGTCAAGCTGTCAAGCTGTATTATGAGAACAAGTGGGACTGTTTTTCAGATTTTTTTTTTCAAAGCATGACAGACAGTGTGTCTGTAATACTGAAAAACAAAGTTAAGAAGATCACACAACATGTCACTTGTAGGTTGTAACCACTGTAAAGACCACACAACTCCACAGACTAAGGAAAACCTTGTGGGGAAGATGCGTTTCCAAGGAGGAGGAGGAGGAGGAGGTGGGGAACTGCAAGTTGATGATGTCATAGCAGACGACAGGCAGGGTGTGATCGGGTAAGTGTAGGGCACAGAGGTCAAGGAACAAGGCAAACTGTCCAAAGTAGAAGAGGGTCACACAGTCTAAAGCGTCTCACATCTCGATGTGAGCTTCTTTGGCTGGTGGTGTGTCCTTTAACGAGCCAGAGATGGTGTAGAACCTGCAGGGAGCATGAGAACAGGAAAGAACGCAAGCTTCAGTTTGTTTTTTAACACATAAAACCATGACAGTTTACTTCTAACCAATTTTTGCAAGTTAAAAAACAGTAAAACTAGTATAAGTATAAGTACACCTCTGGAGAAAACATCCATACACATAATGTTACACACACATTGTTGTGACATGGTTTCATTCATTCTCATTTGCTATGCTTTCAAAACTACTGTGCAGTTTACACCTGTAATCTCAGCTGCAAAGGTGAAATTTTGAGGGCTTGATGTAAACACAGAGGATTCAAATACATTAAATGGCTGTAAAGGAATTCTCTGAACTCTACTGGGGCTGGGTTGTAATTGTCATTTATAAATTTTCTGTTAAAATCTATTGTGATGATATGATTATACTGAGCCATTGTTTAACAACAGTCTTTGATTTAAGAGAATGTTTTAATATTTCCTGGTAAATCCCCACAAAACCTGTTATGGTTTCCTGTGAAAAATACCTGCAGGATCCCGAGATTTTAAGCATGTGTGTGCTTGTGCGTTTGGATACTGAAGGCATGCTCTGATGTACTGAAACTCCAAAACGTCATTAATGCTCCCACGCAGTTGTCATAGATCACTACCATCTTAGGCTGAGGATATTCCAGTAAAAATAACCTTTCAGCTACTCTTTCTTCTCTTTTCAAATACTTTTTAAGCTAAAAAGGCAGCTTACAGCTCAGCTTTGTGGCAAAAATATCCTCCAGATTAAGTAAGTGAAGCATCCAAAATCTGTGCAGACAGTTCAACACGTGGCTTGATCAAAAATGCAGACATGCACCACTTCACCTTGTTAAAATAAGGAAGAAGAATGTGGGTATAAGATGATTTGGACCGTGGTCAGAATCACAGGACATGTGACATACACTGGCATTAAAAAAATATTACCATACACAATAGTTACAAAAGGATTATTATTATGATTATTATTATAAACTAGTTGCCAGGAACCTGGGGTCTTTAGGGCTCCTATGGGTCTGTGGCTTTGCAACTGGTTGGTAATCTAGTCCTGTATTTTGACGGTGTGTAAGTTATGATACTGAGAGGTGAAATAAGGTCTAAGGGGTATCTAAATAAATACTTTAAATTCAGTCAGAGACACTTTTACAAGCAGCTGATAGCCACACAGCTGTGAATGAGCCTGTGATTAGGATGCATGAATGAAACATCAACAATTAATCAGCAACAAAATCTAGAAAAACATTTCAATCTGTTTTACCTTGACTTTCTAAAATGCCTGCGTTTCTTCAGGACCTTAAAACAGGAGGATTTTGCGCAGGAGTTTTTCAGGTCCACGACCTGGTAGATGATGGGGTTGTACATGGCTGAGGACTTGGCCAGCAAGGTCGGAATGACAGACACAGGGATGGGCACTGAGTCTGGCTCACCGAACGCAGACACCACCGACACCACCGCATAAGGGATCCAGGCTATCAAGAAGCCTGCACAGATCAGCATTGCCACCTGGGAGACGATACAAAAATATTCATATCACAGATGTGGCCATAACATGATTACTATCATTCCTGTACAAGCAGTATTGAAATATCTTCTTTCATCTCCTTCCAATCTCTAACAGCCTTGCTTTGTTCTGCTCCTTTTCTTTCCCACAACTTCACTCCAATGTCTCACCCACCTTTGTGAGTTTCATTTCAAGGTTGTGGCTGTTTTTGATCCGAGCGTCAAAGTGCGAAATCTCCTTTGCAGAAGACTTGACCTTGAAGATGATCATGACATAAGAGAAGACTATAATGCCGGTGGGGAGGATGAGACAGAAGAACAGGATGGCCATGACGAAGCTCTGGCCGGACACAGAGGCCTGTGCCAGCCACCAGTCCAGTGTGCAGGAAGTCCCGAAGGGCTCCGGGGCGTAGTTTCCCCAGCCGACCAGGGGCATGGTGGCCCAGAAGGCTGCGTACACCCACACAAAGGCCACGCACAGAAAGGCGTGGTGGCGTTTTAGCCATGTGCCTGAGAGTGAAAGAAACTGAAACTCAGTCAAATCCTGACATCAGAACCCACGGATCACATCACTGCATCAAGCATCATGTATTTTCCACCTGAAGCACCACATCTGCTCACATACATCACATCTGTCAAACCGTTTCATTCAGGCTAGTTGACAATGTACAACCATTTCAGACATTTCTGCAAGACATTTTAGAGAAGGAAATTAACTTGAGAGGGCTTTAGCACATGGATGCCTGCTTTTTTTTACTCTCTTTAGAGCAGCTGTGTGAGGTTTGTGTGTTTGACTGCAGATTATTTCAGTAAACCAGTTAGTGGTTGGGGATTAAGCACCTTTAGGTAAGAGATCATTTCTGTTGTTCAGCTATTTATTTTTTTTCAAATGGAAAAGCCGAGCAGGCCACATGTGGGGGTGCTGGAAAAAAAATCTCTAAAAATAATTGTCTATGTAGGTGTAGCCTACATGGAATCGAAATTTTTAAGAGACCCTGTTAAAGGGGATACTGACGCACCGTATCTGAGATGGCAGATTTTGAGGTACCGGTCCAGGCTGACCATGGTCATCGTGATGAGGCTCCCGCAACCGAAGAAGAAGCCCGCCCAGCCGTAGAAACGACAGCCCTCCCAGCCGAACAACCAGCGGTGGGAGAAACTAGATACAACAAAAAAGGGCTTTCCCGTCACTGCAAAGACAGAAAAGGGGAAGGACGGAGATGAGGAGGAGGAAGATAAAAGAGCAAGAGGCATGTAAAAAGAAATAGGAAGGAAGAAGAGGATGGGTGGGAAGAGGAGGAGAAAGAGAATGGGAGTGAACAGAAAGGTGAAGAGTGGGAATGCAGTTGGAGAAGGGGGGAAGGGGCAAAGAGACAAAGGAGAATCATCATGTGAAACTGGTTCCTTTCTCCTAATGCTTTGGGTCATTATTTTGCTGTAGGATAAACCCCTGACCAACCAATCTGTCATCACAGGATGTAGTAACACAATCTGTTCCAACACAGTCTTTGTACAGACAAAGGGTTTGTGTCTTGGTCTTGGCTGTGCCTCTCCCTTGTGTTCTTTGTTTGTTTCTTGTTTGTCTCCTGTTTATCTCACTCTCTGTTTGTGTATGTGTTTATGTGTGGCAGTTCATTTCCCTCCTGCTGCCCAATCACCAGCTCACCTGTTACCCATCCACTCATCAAGCTCCACACTCCTGTTTTCCCAGATTGTCCAGTTTGTCAGATGTTGTACTGACACTATAGCTAACCTCAAGCTGTAGCTGGTATTTCTCTTATGTTTCCCTTAATCTTGTTTAACTCTGTGTCTCATGTTCCCTGCAGTTTCCAGTCTGTCTGCCTCCACCAGCACCTTCTTTGTCTTCTTGCCTTTCAAGGCGATATTCATGCCCCCTCTGCCTGCTCCACTCCACTGCACCAAATATTCACTAAAGCTGCTTCTGAACTTCTGAAAATCTCTTTTAGGTCCAAACTTAACACAACAGGTTCATAAGTAATCGACAAAGGTTGGGACATCTGTAAGAACTGTTTGCATCAGCTTTCAAGGTTTCATTTACTTCTATCTATTCCTGCAGAGAATGGAAGTAAATGAAGTTAAGAAATGACTTGATCCCTGAAAAATGTCTGTTCTCTATAAAATTTTTGTGAAATTTTTATGGTGATATAAACTTTTATTTACGGTTCTTCACTGGACTTCAGTTGCTGAAATTTCAATAAAAGCTAGAAAAATGTTCAACTGTATACACACTACATCAAAACCTAAAACTGCATCTACGTTAGTACAGGCTGCTTAAAGCTTAGGCCACAGACTGTTGAGATGACACAGAAGTTAAACTTGCTGGCCCTGCCTTGGCCCTGCCTTGAGACTAAATAAAAGACAGAAAAGGCAGAAAAATCCCAGTCAGTATCTTGTAGTGTTGATGACAAAAGCCTCTTTCTCCTTTCCAAGTATTTCAGATTGAAAGGATAAAAAGCACAAATACATGTGACAGCTCTTGTGACAACTTGTGACAAGAGTGTGTCATTTCTGAACAGCATAAAGGGGAGAAACAGCAGCATGCTGAACATTAATATGAACGCAAAGGTATAGTATGAACTCTTGTAGTAAAGCTTCCTTGAAAGTTAATGGCCGTAAAAGTTTTAATGCTATGGTATATTCACGAGATTTGTGCCAGCCATTAAGGTTGAATTACCCTCCACACACAACAAGGGTTAATGAGCTCAGTACAAGGCTCCAGTGTATTCCTTAGTGACTCCCTGATTGTTGTGGTGTGTGTCAGATGTGGGCCCTCTTCCTTGGAGAGCTGGACAGGCCAAGAGCCATGTGGCATGCAAAACCCAAGCGGCATAAAAGGGATAAACATCAAAACCTCTCGAGGCAAGATTGCATGAGACATGATGAGCCAAATGTTTTCTTGGAATCACTGAAAACCTAGAGGGGCATGTACACATGCTTGCACACGGTTGCTCACATGTTCGGAGGCTTAATAGCATTTACACACTTCTGAGTCACGACAATAACTGCAAAGAAACTTTAAGCTTTACAAATCAGGCAACTGTTTTGTTTGCCTATGGCTTGTCTAACCTAGTAACAGCAACCATTAATGCAATTTGTCTTCCAGCTCACATGGAAGAGATTTTTTGCATAAATTGGTACAGAGCTGCCATGTGGTATCTAGACTCTGAAACGGTCACTCCCAGCAAACATTCATCTGCAAATTTTTCGTATGCTTCACCCCAACTTTACATAGTCTACAGACAGCTTTATGAAATGCAATGTGAACAACAGCAGCAGCATGTGACTATAGGAGCAGGCACAGATTGACTGAGCAAGGAAGGCTTGACTGAACTTTCCCAGTGCAGAGCGTCTTTTACGCATGTTTAGCAGTGAGTTGAGTATGTCATGTCATGTGTATGACTGTAGCTCTCTCGCTCTCTGTCTGAATGACCTTGCAGGGATTGCTCTTTTTTCTGGAAGGAACCTTCATTTCAAGATGGTTTGTCTTACATTCACTACATTCATTCATGCCTATGCACTGCACCTCCGTCAGGCCTTTTGTTCACTGCAGTCAGGCAGAGACATGCCTAGAACCAGGACTGTCACATAAACCTTGCTTTGTTCTTGACACTCATAAGGATGAACGGTCCCGTTGGAAGCTGTCACTTCATGTACACCAGTAATAAGAGGTGTATCTTGATTCCCTTCAGATTTACGGACACAGGGATCAGAATGGTGTTTTGAGTCTGTTATGGACAATCCTTTCACGTATTTTAGTTTTAATGGCACATACCAAGAGAATAAGCAAACTCTTGTGGCTAGACTTGTTACTCATTTGCGTGATGGGACTGGCTTTTGTAAGCTGGTGTTAAATATTTTGCCTGGATGTGGCACAAGGGCAAACGTCACCTGTATAAGGATTACGATTAATCCTCCAGGGATCATCAATATCCATAGTGCATTTCATTTAAACAAGGCCATCAGCTTCCAAGTTATGTCTTGTAATTGACAAAAGTGTTGGTCAAGTGGAAATACTGACATGGTGGAAGTGCTTAAGGAAAGACTGGCAGCCACCATAACCCTATGGAAGCAACCCGAGTATCATGAATATTCATACTAAATATCATGGTAATTTGGCCATTAGATGTCAAAATGACTTGCTCTTCACCAAAATGACAGGAACCACAGGCCAACTCGATCAACCAGCTGAATGACCTTCTCATTCTTGAGTCCTGCAGGGTAAAAACTAATATCAATAATGGAGAATGTTCATAATGTTAATGTATTTGGCCTCTCTTGATCTGGAGAGCATCTGATCTGGATTGTTCTGTGCACGTATGACAAGACAAGGTTATTCTCACCTACAACTATCGCTGTTTCTTTCGTTTATTATCATCAGTGTATTTTGTTGTGAAATGGCATAAAAAAATAGACTGCAACATGATTTGAAATATATGGGCCAGTTTTAGACACCTTAGGAGACTAGTTTTGTTTAGTACATTATTATTTTCACAATGATCGGGGAGAGCATACCACGTCCTGGTAAGCCCCACTAAAAGGCTTAATGTGAGAAAAGGTCAACCAGAGCAGGATTAGTGAGGATTAAAGCACTGAGGATGGCATCAAGTATTATGCAAGGATAAAAAAAAAATTAACTACTGTTTCAATAACATGATTTTAGTTAAATAACATCTAGAAAGATATTTTTTCAATCATTTTTAAAACGCAAATTGTTTTTTTTTAACTTTCCAAATTGAATTGTTTATATAAAATTATTTTATTTCAGTAGCATAAGTATTCTAAAAATAAATTCTGACATCATCTTCCAGCCCCGAGAGGCTTCCATTAGGAGGCTGCTTTAGTTAAAGGAGGATGCAAAGCCAGCACAGGTAATGATGTGAGAATATTTACAATTTTCTCTCTCACATTGCAAAATCACGAGCCAGTCAGATGAAATAACTAACACTTAAATGTCATGGCTTTCTGGCTATGTAACGTGTGAGAGTGCCACACGTTGTGAGGAAACAGGCAACACTGACAGACCATAACAGCAACATACAGCATGTGCCTACGGTACTGATGGTCGAAGCAAACCATTCCACCATCAGCCTCCATGCCTGTTCATCAGTCACTATAAGAATATTTAAGCCCCACTGAAAGAGTCACTGTGTGGATACCTGTGGTATGACTGGCCTAGCAGCTCTCCTATGAAAGGTGTGAGTAGGAAGTATCCTTACATAGTCATAGCCATGTTGTTTATAGCATTGAAGTAAAATGTTACAGTTTGTCAGCCCTAAATATCTAGTGGTCATCATGTTGTGTTTACTGCCACAGAAGAGAAATGAATCTGTTGTTAATGTCCAGTGGGGTCTCTACACCAATGCAACGGCACGTTGACGTTATCTGTCTGTTACCGTTACTAGCCAGGCTCAGTTAGATCTCCAAACCACGGTTCAGAGCTGCAGTTCTGCAAAAGTAACATTACAGAAGCCACACAAAATGGATGAATCATGAAAACACCAGTTATAACTCACAGATCAAATCAACTCTCTAGCTTAGAATCAGTGTGAAATTTAAAATTAGAGTAGATCGTGAGCTAGTAAAGTGACTGGCCACACCTCTACCAATCTGCTTTTATGTTGAGTATATTGTTTTTCAGTCATCCCAGTCTTCTATGTGCATTTTAACCACTGGATACATGGATTTTAACTTCTCAACAACCCAACAGCCCAGCTACAGCTTAATTTTGTCTATTCCTCAGCCGGACTGAGAAATGTGTGCCGTACACAACACAACACAACAAACTCACTTTGCCGAAACTGCTGGAAATATCTCAAGGAAATCACCGAGCTCCAGATTTTTGCTTTGGAAGCTGAAAAGGGACTTCATGAGACTCTCCCGATCACACCTGGTGGTAAGAAGGCTAAATCTTTGTCCAAAAAAAGCAGTGTTAATTATGATACTTCTGCCTCTGATAAGCTAAACTTGGACGACACTGTGTCCTTTCCAAAACTTACGAAAGTAGGACCTGAACAGACTGATGCCGTGTGGCATACACTCGGTGCCAAGCCAAAGCGACACAGAAAGAGAAAGGTGAATGCTGATCACACTGGAGTATATGCTGCATCACTGGGCATAGAGCTCAGAAACAAATATCAACCACTGTCTGAGCTGAATGTAAACGAACCAGCAAACACTGCTGTAATTAAGAAATGTGAAATAAAGAACAAAAAATCTCCAGAGAGAGATATATATGAAGGGAAGAAGAGATATCGGGTATATTAATTGAAGGATAAATAAATTCAGTCGCCTGCTTGCACTGAATACATGGCTGACCAAAGTCTGTGAGACCCGAGAAATGAACTTTATAGACAACTCCTGTTTTGGGAGCGTGATGACCTCTTCAAAGGAAAGGGCCCTCATCTGAATGGACGTGGACTGAGGCGACTAACAAATAATTTTCTCCACTCACTGAGGCACCGAACCTCTTCTGACCTCCCTCGGGGCCAGTCTAAAGCTCAAATGCAGAGTGAACATCAGCCAAGGAGAGACAACAACACCCCTGCTCCATCAGCTCCACCGCAGAGCGAGCAACAGCTGCAGGGTGACAATGGCAAGAAAGAAATCTGTTCAAAATCTGTTAGCAAACTGAAGAAATTGTTCAGTAAGTTACAATTTATATTTTTAGAGCTGAACTTCTATTTGGAGAATACAATTTAAATCAGTCAAATCATGAGCAGAATGAAAAAGAAGATGAAGCAGAAGGAAACTACATCCAATGAAAATGTAAAATTTAAGTCACAACACCGTTATGAAACAGCACAGCGTGACTCAAAGTGCCCTGGCTGACAGTTTACCAAGACACTGCAACACTTGGGCCAGTTTTCAACTGGTGGATGACCCATTTTAGAATAAACCTCTTCACTTATTCTCCTTACACTGATGTCATGATTCACGTCACAAGGCAAGAGAGGAGAGCAGACTTGTTTAATAACATTTATTATGAGGCAGGACTACTGTGTAAGTAGCTAGAGAAAACACATGGGCTGATAACACAGCTTTGTTCGCTTTCTGGACACACAATTGACTTAACTTTGAATGTGTCTGCACACAGTGGGGCATACACGGGTCAGTATCCCACACTGATGTGTGCTAACAACAGAAGCCGTACAGACAAGACAGATAAGGTCCGAGATCATCAAATGCCAGCACTTTATCAATGAAATGATCTAAAAGGTCTAAACATGGATTTAAAGGCAGCTTCCATTTTTCTGGGTGCAGCTCTGTACCAACTCGTACGGTTCTGACAGTTTGTCTTGGATACACTTTCGTATTGTGTAAAGTGTCTGTTCTCCTCAGTGCCTCGTAGTTTCGGCAGCTGCACTCCCCGACATCATATCGGAAAAAGCCAGAAGAAGAGAATGGCCTAGTGTCTCTATTCTATGTATTTTTTCTCTGAATGTATATAGTATGAATCCTGAGGTAAAGGGATGCTTATTTCCTCCTGAAACTGATAAATTGGAAAACATACCATACATATAACCCTATAACCCATGCTAGCAGCATGGCTAAATGGATAGACAATGCCATCTTCTAGACCCTAGCTGCCTGGGTGGTTATCGCTCACATCTTTACACACCTCCACCTACAAACGCAGAATTTCTGTCAACCCCAAAGTGAGCTTAAAGTAACTCTTCCAGAGCCACAAGAGACATTATTCAACCGTTTTCACCGGCTGAGTAGTAGTCATGACAACTAAAGTGACCTTTACGTGTAGAATCAGTTCCCCCTTTAGCTGAAGGAAAAATGTGTTAGCCTATGTTCCCTGTATTCCCGAGGCCAGAAGTGTGAACTAACAAATAAGTCAAACAATCACAGGCATTATTAATGGTTTCGACAATTAAATGGGGACGACAGCATTCTGAGATGCGAGGCCAGATAATAAGGAGCATTGGTGAAATAGAAAAACAAAATGAGAACTAATTAAAAGGCAGCAAACAGATAGACAGCCCCATCTCTGTGGAAACACCTATGGGCATGGAAATTATTTCATTTCTCTGACAGCTTTGTCTTGTGGCATCCTAAGAATGAATAAATGAATCAATGAAAATGCATCGTAACCTAATGTAACATGCATGAAGAAGGACCGAATGAAAGAATTATGACAATTTATATTCAGGCTTGTTGTATTTTGTTGTTGTGTTTGTTTAGTACAAAAATAATTAGGAGATCATTTAAAGAAGAAAGCAAGAAAATGAAAAACATTTTACTAAGGTTAAATTTGTTGTGAAAAGGAGGAACAGTCTTTGGTGCTTAGACCCTGGCAGGAAGTAGATCACCATGTGAAGTGATCCCATGAACTAGGAAACTGGAAATGAGGAATGGAGCTTGAGGTTGGGATGAAAGGGAAACTTCTGTTCGGAGGGTTTGATTGGATGGGGCCAGGCATTCACAGTTGGATGAAGAGAGGAATGAGCGGGTGGAGTTTAGGGATAGTGGGAAACTTTGCTTGTGATGTAGAGGACATGTCTGTAGAATTAGATTCACAGTTAATTGGTAACTGTGATGGCATACAACAGAGTATGCTTTTAATTGAAGAGTAAATCTGTCAGGGTTTTGTTATTTTGTCAGTCACTTTTTGCATATTCTAGTTTTAAACCTACCAAGATGTGCAATTACTTCAGAATTGAGTACATTTCTGAATGGGGAGTATCAATATCAAGACTTACTGGACTAACCTGTGTTACACTGTCTAATCTACAAACATCAAAAGTCTATGTGTACAGTTACTGTAGCATACTACACTATGGAGGTCAGGAACAGCACCTGTGGACTGGTAGACTCACAGCATGGCCAGGGGAAGGAGCGTGTCCAGTTTGTGGAATTCAGAATTCATCAGAACCAACACAACCACTGACCTCTTGCACGCACTGGTGCAGTCTGCAGCTGAATGATGCAGCTGGGATGAGAGCCAGAACCTCCAACTCTGAGGGCGTGGCTCTCAGCTGAAAAATGGGACCTAGTTGCTGCCTCAAGTGAGGGAATTTAACTGTCTTGAGGTCTTAGTCATGAGTGACAGTAAAATGGCGAGTGAGACTGACAGGTGGGCTAGTGCAGCAAACAAAGCTTTCCATTTACCAGACAGTCAATGTTCTGGCCTTGGAATGCTTCATGGTCCCTCACAAGGAACTGGAAAACACCTGGACTACCTCATTGACCTTCTGCCACTGACCCGATTCTGCATGCGCAACAGAAAATAGATGGACTGATGGAGGGTCTGTCCTTACTGACTGCTAATCACACTGAAATATTAAATTAGCCATTTTACTCCTTGCCTCATTAAAGCAACATGAAAAAGGCAAATTCAACAGATATGATCGCACAGAAGGTACATGAAGCTGTTGTACTGTTTACTCAATATCTGATCAATACCACCTTTGAATTATATGTGTGGTTGAGAAAGTAATAATTCATATGAGTGACCAAGCATTGTGATAGAGAGCCCATAAATACAATAGAGCTTTTTTCTGAAGTCGAAGTCCAACATGATTAATCCATGCAGTAATGCAGTCATGTTTTTGACTAGGCCGAAAGAGACGCATATTTGTGGTCATGTGTAATCAATTACATCTGTGAACAACAGTTCAGTAACAGTTCTCCAAATATAAATTAAGTCTCAACTAAGAGGATTAAAGTCCACTTCCTAAAAAGGCACTCTCATTCTGATTTTCATCAGTACTTAACAGTGAAATAATGCTGGTCTTGTGTTTATAAAATGTATTACAGTACCTGAAATGCCAAAGTCAAAAATGGCTAGATTAACAGTCATGAGCTCAGGTGGCTTCAACTTGGTCTTGCGTTTGATGGTCATATAAATGACATAGCCATTCCCTGTTGCCGACATTATTCCTGTAAGAGAGAAAGAGAGAGGAGGCTTGAGAAAATGTCATTTACGCCTCTGAGACAGCTGTCATCATTGCCTCTACATAAATTTTAATGCATTGTGGATGTTCAAATCGGTTAGTTCAATTTCTAATGTAGGTGATAAAGCAAACATGAATATTTGTAACCTTGACTGACTTTTCTAACTCAAATATTGAGTTATTGTATTCAAGCACCATGTAATTTCGTCAGGAAATACTGGCCAGTAGTCAGTGAACAATGCAGGTCGGCTATAGACACGGATGTAATTATTCAAATGGACAATTACACTGAAACAGATGAGAGCTGGAGTACACAGTGATAGATCGTTCATAGAAATATCATAGAAACTGTCATCATGAAACATCATACAATAATAAAACACACAAAGGATTAAATGTCTCACAACACTCACAGAAAACAAGATAAGTAATTTTCTCATTGCATCTATTTGGGTCAACTGGTTCATTAGCTTTCTTGATGATGCATCATCACATAGTCCAGATTCTTAGAATGAATGTAGGTCTTATCTTCAGCAAACCTCAGTTTTAGAGCATGTGTGTTTTGGTGGGCATACACTAGCAGCAGGGGGAGACGGTATCCAGCTGGCCAGGAGAGGCTTGAAAAGATTTTAATGGACGAGGAGATCTTTTAAGTTACTCGCTCGTCTGAATGAAATAGGTGGTGGTTCAGAAAAGACATCCCCCAGAAGGGGGGCATGTCCTGTGGAGGACATGCCAATATTTAATTATTGTTTGTTTGAGCTGAATTGTACCCAGCTGAAAAGGAAAATCTTGATAAAGTTTGACATTTGGGCATTTTTGTCTAACAGAATGTCTGTCTGTGCTGTCTGCTCTCTGATAGGCTGAATTAATGTACATTATAGGCTTGGCCCTGAAGCATTCATTGAATTCAATATTTTGACTGGAATTCATGATCCTCACTACACTGAAAACTGAAAAGTGTCAAATGTTAAGTGCCACTTACAACAGAAAGAATTATTAAAGGGGATATACAAGAAAATCAGAAAACTGGAAAGCTAGGCTGTCGTGCACTTGTCTGAAAATAAAAATGTAGGAAGTAATTGAATTTTAATGAAAGGCCAGGTGATTTAGAGGAGAGAAAAACATGTACAGGAAGCATACAATCACTGCACTAATCCCAAGATTCTGAACTTCTCCTATCCCACACAATGCTACACATGAGAAAAGAATAAAGTCACCAGGAGAGCTACAGAGATGAATATTACCAAACAATAAATAAATATCATTTTCTGCCTAAAAATAGAGGCTGAAGCCAATTTTGCAAATTACTACCTGGAAGATGTATTAACAATAATACATATTTATTAACATATACATATTTTGGAGCCAGTTCTCATTATATTGATTAAAAGTTCCTGGATCATCTCTTATTCCTGCATGATACAACTAATGCAATGGAACAAAATTAAGATATTAAATGCAGGAGTTTAACAATGAAGGAAATATCTTCTCCACCACTGGACCAGCACATTACATAGTTAACACATTACATTCATTGGCTCACTATTTTGAGAATACATTTGCTGAGACTAGCTAGCTGCAAGAGTTCTACACAGGTCAGAGACCCAAACCTGTGGCTGAACCAAATGTAAGTGCCAAATCCAACCAGAGACCATATTTTTGTCGAATTACATTCATTACTGACTGTTAGTCCGCTATGCTAATACAATGGAGTGGTCCTGAGTCCGATACAGATTACTGCTAAAGTCCCCTGTAGGAAACATCCGTTTTGATGTGTTTTTCAGTATTTTCACAGGGATTGTTTTTTTTTTGTGTAAATCTTGCATTCATGAACATTTGGATGGCTAGTTACTATACCAAAGTGACTTTGATAAGACAGAGCAGTAAGAATGCTTGGGCGATGCTCCTTTCCCCTTAAAAGTGAGTCTTTGCTTTTGCTGTGCTGCTGAAAATCTGCACTTGCATTAGTGCATTATGTAGTTAGACTTGCACTGCCTTATCTAACCAATGAAAATCTATAAATCTATAAATGTATAATATAATTTGTAATTTGATTCATAATTTTTTTTCTTGTGGTTTGTAAACGAGGCCAGTATATAATATTTAAGCATATTTGTGATTTCAGAAATAATAAAGTAAAGTTTTGGTCTGTGTGTGTGTGAGAGAGAGAGAGAGAGAGAGAGACTGAGTGTGAGGAGCAATATGAACTACTTGAACCAACACTATGGTTATATATAAAGTTAAGATTTATATAATTATATATATATATATATATATATATATATAAAGTGCAAAGATTTTGGCATTCAGCTTTGTACCCTTGAGTGCTCTCTGTTCCTGTGTGACTAGATAGATAGAGAATGGAGACAGATAGAAAGCATGAGAAAAGACAGGAGAAGGGAAACAAAAGGAAAGGCAGAAAGAAGAACAGGGGCAAAAACTTGTTCTTTACTTTTACACCACTAAATTAATGGCTGTACAGCTACATAATAATTAATTCTCCTTGAGTCAACTTCAAGCAACCCCTTTCATAAGTATGGTAGTGCAGGGATTTGATTCATTGTGAACATAAAAAAACTTGAACTTGAAAACTGAGAACAATGTCTTAATACAGCTGTGTTTCTGATATTAAATGCTAGATGTCTAAAGTTTTTCTGCAGTTGAATGATTCCAAGTCAGAGATTGCAATAAATACCAGCCCAGCACCATTAATTACCTTATGTCTAGTCTGGGAAGCCATTTAGCTGTGAAATGTGAAACCAGAAGAGTAATTTCTTATTCAGCCCTGTCATTATGTGCTCAATGGACTAAAAGAGAGTCCACCAATGACCTGGCCTAGTCATTGGTGGACCTGGTGCTTTTATTTCCTCCAGGCATTATTACTGTAACACACCGCACTCACCAAGCACTTTTTAGGTACACCTGTACACCTGCTTATTCAAGCAGTAATCCAATCAGCCAATTATGATACAGGTCAGGAGCTTCAGTTAATGTTCACATCATGCATCAGAATGGGGAAAAATGACCTCAGTGACTTGAGAGTATGATTGTTGGTGCTAGATTGGCTGGCTTGAGTATTTCTGAAACTGCTGATCTCCTGGGATTTTCACACACAAGTCTCTAGAGAGTTTATTCTGATTGGTGAATAAACAAAAAGCATTCAGTGAGCCAACAACTGAAATCTGAGGCTGCAGAGGACACAAACTGGACAGTTTAAATCTGGAAAAACATAGCCTGGTCTGATGAATCTGGATTTCTGCTGAGGCTACAGAGGGTAGGGTCACAATTATACAAATATTTTCTTGGCTCTATTTGGGCCATAATACCGATCAATAATTGTTTGAATGCCACAGCCTATGGCATGGAAACCATGTCTGTTTCTTCATGGCCACAGTTTACCATCTTCTAATGGCTACTTCCAGCATGTTAATGCTCCATGTCACAAAGCAAACGTTGTCTCAACGTTGTAAATTGTGAGTAAATTGTTGCTCAGATGTGCTCCCACAATCTCAATAACAATAGCTAATGAGTCAAAGGCCTTGAAAGCTTCCAATTTGTAACCATGGAAATCTTCCCCATCACTAAACCTCTCAACACATCTTTTGTCCCACATGACTTGAATACAGTATTATTTCTGAGACTAAATTCAACAATTACTGCATGAAAGATATGTAAAAAAAAAAAAAAAAAAAAGCCTTATATTGTGCTGAGTCTATTACTGTGCCTAATTGCCTTGTATGTCATGATTTATTTGCTAAATTCATCCAGTGCACTTTAGTTTCATTTTCTTTTCAGTCAATCACCTCTGCCAGGAATTAAAACACTTATTTCACTTAAATTACAGTACAAGACTTTTGAAATAATACATGTAAATGGAGCCTCTGATTTTAGTTTGTTTGCTTTGTTTGTTTTCTTGTCACCTGCTAAATTGAGAGATATTACACATTTGTCACTCTTAATGGTAGATGGTGATATCATGCAAATAATTTCACATAGCTCCACCCACCTTCAGCCTCAGACACCTGTGACACAGGTGTGCAGGGCCTTCAACCTGCCAGCCACCTTCCAGTGGTATTGGGTTATACCGGAAAAAAAGTGCTTCAAGGCATTGTGGATGTAATTTTGACATCTAAAAAAGCTCCCTAAAGTCACAATTAAATGTTCTTTTTCATGGTGGAGAAGGGCAGTGATGTCTGTCTAATCATCAAATCATCAAAAAATATTTCACTCTTCCAGATGAATTCCTCTTTAAAATACAAACAAACCTAGATGTAAAGTAGCTTTTCTTGTTCTATCTACAGAACTGCCGCGAATGAAACATGACAAGTAAAAACTTCAGGCTAGACCATCTACACCAGGCTGTCTACCACCAATGGTAGCAAATATTCATGTCATCAAATCATCACTAAACAAGGGAGTGAAGTGGAAAAAAAAAAAGGTCCTGACATTTCCACTTCACAAGAGACTGTAGGCTGAAGAGAGGGAGAAAAGGGAGAGTGGTGAAGGAGAAAAGCATGGTTACAAAGACCCCCATGTCATCTGAAAGCTGCATCCACACTGTCATCACTGAAGCACAGGAGCCTCCATCTAATGGCTTGAGACTCCCCGAAACAACTAAACAGATTCTCATGGCTTATTGTTTGTTCTTGTAGCTTCATTATTAATAAACTGCTCAGTTTATTGTGCACAACAACGAGACAAGAATACAGCAGAGCGAAGAGATGAACATTTTCAGTGTACTACATAATGTCTCTCAGTACAATGAACACATTATGTCTAATGTGGACTGACACAGTGAACCCTGACAGAATTTACCTCATCAGCCAACAACTGAAGTATAAAACTGTACGTTGAAAATATGTCGACCAACTTTATGCTAATGTACAGAATATCTAACACCACATAATATGTAACCATGTGGGAGACAGCATTTTTTCTCTGTAACTTATGACTTAAAAACAAATAATAAATCAAATGTTTATGTGTAATGTGGAAAGGATCATTTACAAAAACTGCTACTTCCATCCATTTTTGAAATCAGTTTTCAGGATCTGTTTTTCTAAAATGTGGAGGGGCTCTGTCACCCATGAGATGCCATTTAAAATGCAGAATATGTTATACAGCCAACCTCCTCATGAGCTGATGTGCACAAACATACAGCATTTTATATTATGTTCTCCCCAGATTAGCTGGTTTGACAGTTTACTAAATGTCAATCATGTTATAAACGATGCATGATGAACACAAATGTGATCGTCAAAGCCGTCATAAGGAATCAAGTGGAACAATCAAATTAAATGAAAAATTAAGTCTTGAGGATATTTATGAAGAACAGCTGACAATGTCATGTATCCAAGAGTCAGTCATGTGCTCCTGCTGTAGACAGCTTCATAAAACTGCATTTGTCCCTTAATTCACAGAAGGTCAAGAACAAACCCCCCCCACCATTCAGTTCAAGCCATGGTAGTGATGCTACAGTTTGTAGTCTGGTAGTGTGATAATGCACTAAAGACAATGTGGAAATACACAGACTAACTAACTTAGAAATATATTAGACACGCTTGAACGCAGGTTTTGGTAGGAGGGGTGAATATTCAGAGGATGGAAATGTAATGTAACCACACCTTTAATGTGTCTCAACTTAGCAAACAGAGATCTGCTAACATAAAAGGGTGATAATAAGTTTGTGGTAGAAGGAGTCAGTTTTAGAAAACCTGGCACATTTATTTTTTAACATAAACCCCTTCCTGCATTTACACATTTAGTGCAGCAGTCATGGAGCATGTGGATCAGTTCTTTGTAGAAGCTGGTGTCTTAGACCTCTACCTTTTTTAGATTAATTAGTAATAGGACAGTTTAAAATTGGCTTGAGAGGCAAGTGGGGATAGTGTGTGGGAGAACAACAATAGCACAGATATGATGCCAGGTCAGGCTGACTGCTTGTTGCCCCTCTACGATTTGATTGGTTATTTGCCACATACTGTTATCGTCATTTGCTAGCAGTTGGCAGAATTTAGTAGAATCGAGCTTCCTGCAGTCACCACATACAAAAAGAATTATCTTCCACAGCACAAATTTGTCTGCCTTGTGAAGAAAAACTGCAGATTACATGGCTGGATGACCACAGAAACGCATTATTATAAAACAAGCTGTTGGTAAAAAGTAATCTTTCTGAGAGGACTGCCAAACATGAAAGCAGCAGGAGTCATCTAGACACTGTGCTAACATGGGGCTTACAGAGGACACAAAACGTGTAGCTGCATAACAGCAAGTGGAGGAGACCAGGTAGTCAGATTATCACCTGTATTAAACTGTGTGGAAAATGTGAAACAGTGCAAACTGTGTATTTTCTGGTTTTGCATCTGCTGGACGTAGTGGTTTCCCCACCACTTCTTGAACCTAAACGCACCACAGAGTGTATGACCGATTCTGGAGCATTTCTCTGTGTAAATGAATTAGCATGAGCACAGTCTGAAAGAATGTGTGGGATTTATTACCGTTTATATTCGATCAAATCCAGAGAAGAGAAGAGAAGAGAAGAGAAGAGAAGAGAAGAGAAGAGAAGAGAAGAGAAGAGAAGAGAAGAGAAGAGAAGAGAATGCAAAATTACGCATGAACTTATACACAATATTATTCAGGAAGAGCCAGCAGCACCACATAGACTTACTGTTGTAAAATATACAGAGCAAGCTTAAAGACACACATCTTGCACATGCATGTCCATTGTTAGCACAGCCACACAGCTATTAATGCAGGTACATTCTCTTATCTGAGAGCTTTCAAACAACACCACTATCACTTCCAGCATCTGTCCACCGAGCAGCTCAGCAACGTCTCATTTTCTATCCTCGCAGCTTTCTAAATAAAATAAATCCTGGCCTTGGGTTAACAACAATTAACCTTTCAGTCATAAACCTACTGCCCTGTCAGCTGTTTTTCATTCAGTTTGATCTGCACAAATATCTTTTTCACTACTGAATAAACCTGATTCATTCCAAATATTTATGAGGCTGTTGAAGTAAAATTTCAAAATAAATTAATAAAGAATACAATGAGTGCACTGTACATCCCCTCATTTCCATGCACTCATATGATGCACAGCATCAGGAAAAGGAATAATAGCAAATAGAGGCTCTTGGCCAAGACTGGGCTATTGGAGCATTCCCGCATGGAGCCATGTGGGAAAGTGAATCATATATATGTATGTATATATATATAAATATATAAATAAA
>JBBMJY010000011.1:17016722-17060577 GCA_037833715.1 Toxotes lorentzi | reverse complement strand
TGTGTGTGTGTGTGTGTGTGTGTGTGTGTGTGTGTGTGTGTGTGTGTGTGTGTGTGTGTGTGTGTTTGTGTGTGTCTTTGTGTGTCAGAGGTTAAAGCCCTGAAGCTCATTGCCGAGATCAATTGGCAGGGCTAATGACTTGATGTCCCATCCTAAGACATTTGCACAATGTGGACTGTCATTTTTTTATTCGTAATTTGAATCACTAATTAAACGTGGTTAAATATTAAATATCATATATGTAATGATCTCTGCTCAGAAAAGGTGACGTTCAGTGCTAATTGTGACTGTAGTCTGTTGCTGATTCAAATTGTAAAAAAAAAAAAACCTAGGTCCACTGAAGCACTATTTGAAAGTATAGCCCCAACCTTAGTGTATTTCTGAGACCAATACTGACACCAACAAATGCAGATGATCAACTTCTCATTGCTCCCTGATGGACAAACTATGTAATGAAGAAACTGTTTCTAACTGCCTTCGAACATAGTTTCTGACTTGTTACTCATCATTAGTCCATTATTAGTCTCACTGATTATTACTATTAGACATATTATCATTAGGTTTACTATTGTTATTGCTAGTCTTATTATGAGTGCTATTACGAGCCCTATCTTTGTCTTCTGATTATAATTAGTCTTGTTATTGTTATATGGAACCTGTTCTGTGCTTTGTTCTCCTTCCTCCTGCTCTCTCTTGCCTCTCTCTTGCCCCCATCCTCCCATTCTCTTTCAACCCAGCCGCCCACCATAAGCCAGGTCCTGGTCAAGGTTACTACCTGTTAAAGGGAGCTTTTCCTCTCCACTGTCACCAAGTCCTTGCTCATGGAGGGAAATGTTGGGTTTCTGTAGATAATATTATACTAATATTATACAGCTGTGAAGACCTGCTTGATATGAAAAGTGCCCTGAGATAACCTCTGTTATAAACTGGAACTATATAAATAAAATTGACTTAACTCGCCACTGATACCGATCAGCAATGAGATCATGTCTGTCAAAATATAGTCCTGGGCAATTGATGAGCCTAGCTTTATTTGTAAGGTTAATAGTTCAGCAGCCACCTATCTATAGGCAAGAGATTATTACACTGAACGTGGCCTTTGCAGTCCTTCATTAAGCCTTTAACCTGGAAGTAACACACTCTATAGCACAGCTGAGCCAGGAACAGTGCTATCAGTCAGTACTGAGAGAAGCCTCACTGCTAAATGCTACTGACTGATCGGAGACAACAACGAGTCAGTTTAAAGATTCAGAATTAAGGAACACTAGTACACAGCTAAGTAGACTTTGTATGCGTTGTATTGTCTGGACTGGATTAGTGTTGTTCTATATGAACATACTAAATATGTAAACACTGTCATTAACTGAGTTTGTGCACACTATAGTGACCATTGCTAACACTGCAATTAAGGCTACAGTATCATAAAGCTGTTTACAAGACAAGGTTGATTCTTCAGGTCATACATACAGGAAAACTTAAAAAGGGACAGTATTAATTATTGGCCTCCAGTCTGTAGTGTGAACATCACATGTACTACACACTCTTCCACCAGCCTGACCTCCACATCCTTTGTTTACGCTTCACTCCACACACCTCTTCCTGCATTTACACTGAACATTACACTTAAATCATGTGCTGCACAACTGTCCAGTATAAACAAACTTCCTGTGACCTGGGCTGAAAAAAAGAGCACAAGCATTAGTGTTCGACGGATTAATGCTAGTTGTGCAGGTTCTGAATAGTTAAAATTAGAGGATGCAGATGGAATGACCACTTCCTTCCCTATGTGCAAACACGATAACAGGACATACTGTACAGTAGAAACATGCTTTAATACAGGAATCCATGTACCCTTTTAACATTGGTTCAGACTTGTGGATATGCCTCCTTCTTTATACAAAAAAAAAAAAAAAAAAAAGACTTAACCTTTTGGGTACAGTATTTTAAAGCTTGTGCACAAAAATGGAAATTACTGGTAACAGGTTAAGATATCTTACATAACTTACATCACATAGGTAACAAGGTCAGCTGCATTACCACAAAACAAGTGGTGTAAGCTCAAATTGTTTTCTCAATTATAGTGAAAGGCTGTGACTTAAAGCCTGTACTTTTTAAAGTTGCTTTGAGCTGGTCTCCCTGCTGCATAAGCTAGCATCACTGCTGTTTTTGTCTGTCTGCAGTTTGGTGTCTTTATTTTGATCTTATGGGCTTAAAAAAGCAAATAGATAAAAAGCTGAATGAGACTTAAAATGAGGCTTAAAAGCTCCACAGAGGTGGTGCTGGATGATGATCATGATTCCAAGATCTACCAGATAAGTCACATTCATATTTATTACTAGCCCTACTAAGAATGTCATTCTGTACTGGCAGCAGTGGAGAAGGGAGAGGAATCCCTCACAAGGCCCATTTTGATAGAATTAAGAGTTTATTGATCAAGTCTAAAGTATGAGGCCGTGAAATCCTGTGCATCCAGGAATAAAGAGCTCTAAGAGATCACAAGACCAAGTAACTTCATTCTTTCAGTTCATTTAATTGTGGGCAGCTGATGTGAGTTCAGTTCATGGCAACGGTTTTAAGTCCGATCACAGTCGATCCACAGATTATCCACAATTATTCATCAATGACTCTTCAAACCCTGGGGGCCCTCTGACCTATCTTATTAGATCAATCCATGCTCTTTTGTCTAAATTAAGTGACTGACATCAGCTGTATGAATAAAATAATAACACATTCTCTTCTGGCCCTCTCCATCTCAGAGGGAAGTCCCTCAATACAAAACATTATCACATTAAGAAGCTGTACATGTTCCCAAGTTCTTTCTCTCATGTGGGTTACAAGTTATTTTATCCTTTAATCTGCCTGTAAACGTTGTCCTCACGTTCCAATAAAGCACTGGCCTTTGGCTTAAATGACTTCTCTCCTCAATTTACCCATGGAGAGCAAAAATCACCACATGCTGTGTATTTGCTTTCAGCACAGTCATGTAGCAGGTACCTCAAGGAACCACATTCACCTCTTTACCACTGGGGACATGGCTGCGTATCGGTTATTAGTTATGGGGATCAGTGAATGATGTCTGCTGCTCAGCTAGTGTGTGTTTGTGTGTGTGTGTGTGTGTGTGTGTGTGTGTGTTCGTGCGTGCGTGCGTGTGTGTTCGTGCGTGCGTGCGCGTGTGTGTGTGTGTTTTTAACAGCTGCCTGCTGGGAACAGTAAAGCTGGGGGGCATATAACCAAAACAATGATCCACAGTGATTAGTTTGTCACTACAAGCAACCCCTTTCACATTTCACATCATCAGCTCGTCAGTTATTGATATAAAAATATGAATTAATGCAGCTTTAAAGACCTGTGGCTGTGGTTGTTTTCTAAAGAAAACTGTTGGTTTTTTATGTTTATGTTTTTCCTTGCTTCCAAGCAGATACTGGTATTTTCTGTCAGTAGAGATTAAAAGTAAACCTGCAAAGTTAGTGCCTGCAGAAAAGAATACAACCAACACTATATTACAGTACATCAAAAGGAGACCGATTTCCTGATCCCAGAGACCTCAGAAATGACTTGTTTAAGATAAAATCCAGGTCTAACAAGTTCAACATGTTTTCCACTCAGATTGGGATTTCACAGTAAAAAGTGATTGTCAGACAGAAGCTGCCAGGGCTTTTTAACCTTTCAAAACCTTCACTCTGTGTCTTGCATCACCACACACCGCTCAGTATATATTTTTATGAATGTTACTGTCAGATACTGACACTACTCATCAAGCAAGAGGTCACAGGTATAGACAATTAAACATGCACAATACTGGTGGATGAAATCAAACCCTTGGATTTAACAGGCTGAACCTCCGCTGACTCACCACTGACCTCAAAACAAGCATTTCTGGAACTGCACAACATTTAAAGTCTGTTCTCATTGCCACCCTGACATTACTGACATTATCCACTCAGTGATGGGGGTCCAGGCCCAGAGGCAGCAAAGCAGCCCCAAATCACGATGCTATTTTCTATACTACATCAATAACTGTCTGCACTGAAAGTTCAGCCCAACACACCATAACAATTTATATTTCCAAATCATGATTTCTGATAAGGAAGAAGGAAACGGGTTCCACTCATTGAAGTTAACTTGATGTTAGCGAGTGTTGCCTTCTCTGTACAGTGTACAATACATACGAGTCTAAAAGCCTCATTTAAATCTCTTGATGAGTAAGCAGCTTGAAGTCAGCGTGCCTTTCAAAGACAGAGCTGTTTTTCCACAGATGATTTAATTAGTCTCTTTAGGAGACTAAACACATTAGGTTGTCATGATCAATACCATGACAGTGCAGTGTGGAGTGTCACTCTGTGCCTGGAAATGTGGGCATCAACCTGGCACAGGGGCAACATCTAATACACACACACACACACACACACACACACACACACACACACACACACACACAGCACTCTAGCAAACGTCTAAAGGGAAACACTTTCTCTGGGGTCTGCGTATACAAATGTGACCTGGAATACAAAACGCTCCCCACATCAAAGAGTACATGAGTACAGTACACTATACACACATTATGTATTTAATATGTTGGGAATGTCTGGGATGTTTATGGTGAGAGCTGAACAATGCAGCACTAACAGCTGAGTGATCCAAAATCAACAGAAAAGAACAGAAAAAAAAATCTGAGGACAAGGACAAAGAAAATAACCTGAATAAATCCATGATAACATCTAGATGCTCCCTCCGCTGTTGTTATTCCTGTGCTTCATTTGATGATGATTATGTGCGTTACGCTCCTGCTCCTCAAATGAACGCTTTAGTCATTAACAATTAACACTTCTTTGATCTTTCCTCATACCTTCGTGCAGTTTGATTAGTGTGGTCAAATAGCGAATGTTGCTGAGAATGACAAGTATTTACCGGCAAAGAAAACCGAACATCCAAACAAACTGATTAAAAACACGGCACAGAACCAATGGGCTGTGGGCAGAGTGCCACAGAGAAGTGAGGAAGTATTCAGAGATTTTGGATCCCAGCTTTGGATCCATGTTAACACAAAATATAGATAATATACAATCTCGCTAACACTGCCCTGGCCCAGTTTTACAGTCATACTTTCACACGACCGTACGTCACTCCTGCCAAAGCCTTCTGGGGGTCCTAAGCAAAATTTTCAAAACTTTTTAAAATTCACTTATCATGAGCTCATTATATCTGTATGTGCTGCGGAAAGTGATGAAACATTTATAACAGCACCTTAAACACAGTTAGACACAATCTGCTGTCACATCTGGCCTGGTTAACAATACTAGATAGTATTGTTAGATAACTGTTTCTAATTTACATTTGCATGAAGCAAATGAACAGCAGCCACATACAACTGAAATCGCTAAAAAGGTTGAAGGAAATTAAACTGATGAGTTCATTTACATAAATGATCCAAATTATGACAAGAAAAGCGATTCTTAACTCGGCAGAGGAACGAACTTAAAGCAGAAGAAACAGAAAGAATACATGAAACAGGCTATGAAACCATGTTCAAGCCTGACCTGCACTATGTCTGGTGTCTGGTTATTCATGCACTTTTCAGGCTTGGTGTCATGTTTTGGGAAATTAAAGCCTAAAAAAAAACATCCTTCCAGTTTTTGTATTGAACTGTTTCTGTTCAGATATACGTTTTCTTCATATATTCATTTTTGCTGTATCCAAACCTTGATGATATTTACCTGATCATCATGATTTCCAAGCAACTCTTTCATTTCTTTTGAGCCATTTGAAGTATCTATTCAAACTCACAGTAAATGAAGCAGTAACACTGTGACTCTGACGATAATCTCAGAATTTGACAAAAGCTAAACAACTGTTACCTCATATGAATGCAGACAGTGTAAACTAAAACCTCTAGCCTCAGCTTGCTTCGCTCATCAAGTTCAACAGCACGAGCAGCTGATACACACAGTTCCCACACTTATTTACATATGACCAACAATAACTTTTCAGCTACTTTCAAGCTTCTTGAATAAACATTTCAAGGATAACAACTCACCCTCTTTTTTAAATAAGATATGACCTGGGTCAGAATTAGACACAGTGTCGCTCTCGGTCTCATCAGGAAATCATCCTGAGGATGTGCTGGGGCTGGGATCAGGAGGAGCTCCAGAGGCAGGATGATGAATTTTATACCCGAGCCTCACACAGAGGCTCGGGTACTTTCATGCACGTCATTAACTTGGCTTCTGCTCTCTCCTGCAGTTTCTGTGCTTTCTTATCTATCTCGTCTCTCCTCCTGTGACTCGCTGCAGGTATTTGTGCCCCCGGAGCTGCAGCATCTGGATCTGCCCCCGTGATCCTGCTCAACACCCACAGCTACAATAAAAGGAGTTTTTCTTTGTCACTGTCGCCAAGTGCTCGCTCATGGGGGAGTCCTGGGTCTCTATAAATAATCGTAGAAAGACTACAGCCTTTCTAGCATTGAGGTGTACTGCTATGATTTGATGCTCTATAAAAATAAAAATAAAAACTGACTTGACTTGACTTTTTTATTTCTGTTTTACACTACTTTTTATTTTATTCCACTGCGTTTCAGAAGCAAATCTCGGCTGGGATGTTTCAAACAAAACATATGATCTGCTTCTAAAATATAATCTATTCTACTTTTGTCTTTTGTCTAATGAAAGAATTTCAAATGTGGCCTAAATTTCTGAAATATCCATTTAGTCACCAAAAATCTATATTTGTCTCGGGAACACTGACGTTTGCTGTCATAGATTTGACTAATGTTCAGCTGCAGCATCTTTTTTTATTAGATTAATCCGATGGTTGTGGGATGCTGGAGACCACCGGCCCTCTTTAACAGCTCTACAAAAACAAAAAAATATACTTTGGTTTGTGTTATAGGTTTATACTACATGACCTTTCTTCATTTTATGAGGAGTGCCTTTACATGAACATGATATTGTAACACAGAAAATGACAAATTACTTTGGTTAGGACTCTCAGAGACCACAGCTGCACACTACTCCTGGATTTCTGAGAACTTAGTCCTATATGTAAATGATCGTTGAAATGATCCATATAAAATACATGATATATCACCTATATATCACATAAGCTTGAAATATTTTCTCATTCTGACATAACAATGCTTCATGATCATTTCTGTATTTAGTTTTGTCCATCTGGTGTGTAAGGGGTCACCCTCTCAGTGCCTCCATACTGGATTACAAAAAGAAAACACAGTTAAGAAATATTATAAATATGAATAATATTCAAAGGGACGTTTTAGCTTTTAATTGTTGTCAGTGTTTTTGGACACAATCTCACAAGGGATGATTAAATGTCACCTGAACATCTGAACAACAACATATATACACACGGGCACACACACACACACACACACACACACACACACACACACATATATAAATTAATGGGTTTTTAGTTTAGTGTTTAACACGTGGGGGCTTCTCTCATCTGGATTGATCTTGGCCACTGGACATTTAGTGAATTATCTGGGGGAAAAAAAACAACAACAAAACAAAACAAAAAAACAGCAAAACTAAGGGGGCAACACTTTAAACAGCGTGAAAAAACAGACTGACTTTAAGGATATTTCCGTGCACATATTCCCCTTGAATTAACTGTTTTTATTTTTAATATATATTATTTTTAAAAGGGAGATTTTCGGGGTTAGAGATTCCTCCTCTTTATGAAGAAACAACAGTGGCAGTTTCAGCTGAGATCATCTGAGTGAAACATGAAGTAAACATTAGAGCAGGAACCACACTGCGCTGTTTAGAACATGTTCTCTGTCAGAGGGAACATGTTCTAAACCCTCTTCTAAATCCTTCGGTTCGTCTCTCACCTTGTGATCATCGGTCATCACGAGCGGAGTTTAAATCCCACAAATAAAACTGTTCCAGTGTGAGAAGAAGATCCCGATCAGCTGGAGGAAGTCTCTAATAATCCTGCGGTTCAGCTTCACCTCTGAGCCTCGATCCCTCCACCTGTGAGCGGCGGCATCAACTAAA
Source organism: Toxotes lorentzi (assembly GCA_037833715.1). Lineage (NCBI taxonomy): Eukaryota > Metazoa > Chordata > Actinopteri > Toxotidae > Toxotes > Toxotes lorentzi. The sequence goes on along the minus strand of JBBMJY010000011.1, from coordinate 17,052,559 downwards.
TCTGTCGGGGATTACTTTAGTGATCATTCTGTTATATAGTCAATAAGTTCCGTCAAGCGAGAGGAAGCACAACTTCCGGTCAAAGCTTTCAAGAATAAAATACCCCCCCAGCACCAGTGATGACTCAAAGGTCATCACTGGTGCTGATGACCTGTTTATCTGTACCTGTGGAAATCAAACATAAAACTGCAGTAAGTTGTGATCTTGATAACCATATTTATTTGTACAAATGCCTGAAATGATTTACTACAAAGTAATATTTATTCCATCAGTAGGCTAATAATACACAAAAAACTGTGCTGACAGTTAAAAAGTAATTTCTATGTAAGAGAAAATGTAAAACTTTACTTTGGAGGGGAAAAGTCTTACTTCCTGTTCCTGCTGTGTCTCTGTGTGTGACTTTACCGCCGGCTGACTGTGCAGGAGCTGCTGAGGCTTTGCTGCAGACGCGGACTGAGTCTCAGGGAGCGACCTGAATGACATTACTGAATGACTTCATCAGCGAAACAAAAACAAAGCAAAATCCCTCTGTAACACGTGTCTGAAACCTTTTTAATGTTCGTAGACTTTGATATTCACATCATCATAACATTAATTTATGAAGAGGTTTTTCATGTCTTTATGTAGTGGCTGTATCAAAGGTTTCCTCAGAGAGTAAATGAAGCAATGAAGAGTGAAGAAAAACCAGATATTGCTGTATAAAGGGTTATTTTTAAGTGCGTAAACCTGACTTTTCCCAATTAATTTTCCATAATGTTGATTTTAAGACCTATGAACTATGAACAGTTAAGCTGTATAATTTTAGTTAGAGCGGTGTGGGTTACTTCACTTCAGCTTCCACATTCTTCCCACACAGTCAGGATAAAGCAAAGTAGCTGGCTGACTGTTAAGCACTTAATGCTTTTTACATAACAATGTCTTTTTTTCCAGATTTTAACTTTGATCATTGCTTATTTAGACTGGAATATTTACTGTTATAGTGAAACCAGGTTCTCGGGAGCTTTAAGGCTGGGAAACCCATCTTGTTCCACAAACTGCACAGACGATTTAGGAGTGAAAAACAGTTAGGAATCATTCAAACATTTACTTTTACTTACAACAGAATGCAGGAGGAACTTTTAAGAGCAGGGTCACATAATTTCCAGCAATGTATGATCAGAGCCAATCAGAGACAAGTATTTAACCTTCATCTGTCCCATTGTTCATTCTTTTGAAAATGCCCTCAGGTTTTTCAGTGATCTGTTATTCTTCAAAAATATATATGAGTATGAACTTCTCTTTATTTTACTCATCTTTAATATCTCCAGCAACAATGAACACATAAAATTAACTATAATTGACTATATTTATAATATATAAACACGTAAGAACAGATGAAATAGCAAATTGGTTGAGTAGAAGACTGAGAGAGAAGAGATTTAGAGCCAAGTCCTGACAGTGAGGAAAGTGACTGCAATCAAAATCAGTGCAGCTTTGTTCTTTTTTTTCATCCATTAGAAATTGAATGGGTGTAAGCAGTGTATGAAAATTTTAGGCTAAATTGATCCCATTACTAACTAACTTCCAGTTATCTCAGGATTACACACAGATGTGAGGAAATGTTCCCGACCATTTATGTTACCAAAGTGGATTATCTAATTGTTGCTTATTAATGTGAACACCATGAACACCTGCTTGGATGCAGGCAAGCTGTGCAGACCTGTAATTATAATTATGACAGAACTTAATTCAAGGACAAGTAGGGATGTGAGCAGGGGCTCCAGCTTCTCCTCTGAGACTGACCTCTCACATTATACACCGAACCTGTGGAACGAGGTTCAGTCAAACTCTGCTTGCAATTTGTTTTTGAGGTAAAAGCAAAACACACCAACCAAACTTTTTTTTACACAGCGGTTTGAAATGCACTCAAAGATGCTTTACATAGATTTTTCAGAGATATGTTACCAAATTATGACCTGAAAAGCTAAACTCAAAAGTTAGCTGTTCAATCTAATATTTGTATATCAATAATGGAGGAATAAAAACACAATTGCTCATAATTACAAACCCACACAGCTGCTGGGAACTCTGCAGTTCCCCACAGTCTGTTTTGGTTTCACAGATTTGGTCTCATGGATTCCATCAACCTTATTTCCAGGAACATGCTGCTGTTTTCAGGGAAAAATCTCTGATAAACCCATTGTACACTATCTGCTCCCAAACAGCAGACAGACAGTTTATGACTAGCTGGTGAATATAATGTGGCTTTTAGCAGCTGAAGAACCAGTTATCTGTGTGTGAGCACTGGGATTTTCCCTGATACATCAGAAAGTGTGTTCTGCTCCATGTAGCTGAGCAGTTTCTCTTTTAGAAAAAAAAAAAAAAACTACACTGTGTTTCAGCGCTGTATTTCTGACTAGCCAACAATCATTTTTCCCAACATGCAAGGTCTCACCTACTAACGTTCGCAGCCACATATCATCTCTCTGTAAGGGAAAAGAAAGAAGAAGGTGGCTGACGCTCAACCTGACAAAGACAGCTTCACCACTCAGAAGCTGCTTGTGGACGCGAAGCCGCCTCAAGCGCTCATCTCTACATTCATGACACCGAGCACACAAACAAGCAGGACGCTGTCCGTTATTCTAAAACCGGATCCACTGCTCAACTCAAAACAGGAAAAAAAAAAAAAGACTGTTATCCTGTGATCTCAGCTTTGGTCACAGTCTCCGGCATAAACAAAAGCTCATCTTGTTCAGCTGTTCGGTTCAACAGGGGTCACAAATTCCCACAGTGGGAGCCTGGAATATTTACAATTTGTGTGCTACTAAGATGCTCTGTTTATTTATTTATCTTGCTGTTGTTTTTTTTTAATATATATATATGCATTGTCAGATGTTATTCACTGGTGAATTCTTGAATTTGCCAGCTGTTAAGAAACCACGGTAACCTTTGTAACATATACAATGAAGCCTGTGTCCTACTCTGTCACCTCATTTTTGTCCTGTGTCTCTTTGTCTTCATTTTTGTCATATGAGGTTCAGTTGCTGGACAATTAAAGAAGTAGTTCAACATTTTGGCAAATACTGTTTTTGCCAAGAGTTAGTCATGATAGCTGTGCTGTTAGAGCTGAGAGGAGATCAGCATAGTTTAGACTTGAAGCAGGTGGGAACAGCTGGCCTGACTCTGATCGCTCTGAGAGTTCAACACACTTAGAAAACACGTGGGTGTGTACTAATTTGAGTACTATATAAAGCAAGGATTGTCAACTTTCGGCCTGTGGGCCTCATCGGGCCCATCAAAGCTCCTCATATGTCCCACAGAATATTCATAAATTCAGAAAATGTGAGGAGGAACAGGACGTGTTCTGGTATTTAGGATATCTAACTTTTTTTTTCTTCCCAGATTTAAGCAACTCCAAAAACAACTGAGACGTAAATAATTTCATTCCTAATGTTTTACCTACTCCATATATGTGGAGGCTCTAAAGATCCATCTATCAGAGTGTTAGTGAGTAGCCTGCACAGCTTAATGCAGGAGTCAGACCTACCTCACCCACAAAGCTGTGCATGCATCGCTGGTCGTGCAGTGAATGAGAAAATGAGGGAACAGGTTTAGATTTACTGACAGCTGGCATGATGAACGTGTACTTATTAGGCTAATCTTCATTAAAGCTCCACGTCTGCTTTGGGTAATTTGAGAATTACTTTTTTTTTTTCTTTTCTTTTTTTTGCTTCCTGATTTCCACCAATCTGAATACTGCATAGAAGCATCAAAACCGGTTTAAGTTGATTAATATTTCCCATGTGTTTAAATCGTACATCCATTTACACACCGGATTGTGTTTCAGATGGGTACGTTTTTATGTTCAGTTCATAGCCTTTTATCAGATAAACCTCCGTGAGTAAAAGTAATGACAGATGACTTGTTGGAGCATGTCTATTGCATTTTAATTAATTTACAAGTTTCCAAGTTCAAGCCAGTTAGTTTGTATCTGGAGCAAGCAAGTGTGATGTTCAAGTTATTTTAAGAGGAAGCCATTTCCACACTTTGACATCAACTGTCATCCCTCCATCTCATATTCAGTGTACTGATGTTTTCAGACAGATTTTGTGAAACATTATCGAGGGTGTGGAGGTCATTTGCTGAATAACTCAGACTCACCCAAGGAGGAGTCCCATGGCATAGTGACAGTAGAACAATATTTTGTGACTGAAACAATATGTTGACTACAGGTTTTAGGTTCAACACAAGCAGTCAGAATCCAACTGCTTCATCAAACAAACAACCCAAAGCCGTATGGTGTGACAGTAAATTCACAACAATGTCCTGAAAGGCTTTTACGAAAAAACCAGAGGCACAGACTGATTTTCATATTTAATTCCAAAATCTGCCTGTAACCCATGCACTGCAGTGTGTAAGCGGCTTTATGTTTGAAGGCAGCTTGCTTTCTAAAAGGACTGATTTCATTCTTAGGGTTAGGTTCTCTGTCACATCACATTTTCTGTGTTTATGAGCCCCATTTCCTTCTAGAGGTGTTCTTATGTGGGAGACGCTGACAGAGGACTTATTTTACCCAGTGAATTCACCGGAGACCTGGTGCATCATGGGTGGAAGCATTTGGCTCCATCCGCCATCACTGTCCCTTTTGCATGCTTTACTCACTGCAGCCTGCTTTAACACCTTTAATGGAGCCTTTTGAAGGTTCAGTCTTGGGTCAGCTCCAAGTATGTGCATTTTTTTTAACAGTTCCATCAATTTTGATATTCACAGCAGAACCTAGATAAAATGCCAGATGAGGGTTTCATTCAAACTCCATCCATCCTTGAGATGAAACTCCCGGAGAACAGCAGCTGGCAGATGAAGGTGTCGAGGCTCTGGGACATATTCACGAAACGTCTCTGGGCAAAAGCTGAGCTACGATTATAGGAGTTTTAAAATCCTGACAGATTTCCAGATTGGGCCAAACCATACCAGATTAATCTGCTTTTTTATTACCTTTTTGAGACTGCTGCCAACGGTGCTGTGTGAACAGGCGTATGCCTAGGTAAACAGCATGGAGCTAGTTATATTTGTGTGACCAGCTTCTCAGTCAGATATGTCGAGCAACACAAGAAGCAGGAATTCATTTTCAATTTTTTTTGCCAGTTACATTTTAATAGGTGAATAAAAACTGCCCTTCCTGGAGGGTTCAGTGGTTCTTAGGACCAGTTTATGGTCTGCCAGACCTAGCTCTCAAGACATGCTGCTGTGCAACCAGGTTAGCACACTCAAGGTCACCAGAGCCCAGAAACCGTCTGCTCACCCATTTATATCTTATTTGCAAGAGCAGATCTGTGTAGCCTCCCTAACGGTTACAGTTAATTGGTTTAGCATTGTTCAGTCAATGGCAATCCTGGTGAGGACTGAAGGTTCAAACACATTACCGTATCACACACACATATACACAGGCGTAGTCTTCCTCCACTCCCTGTTTGTCCATAGATTTCCTTCTATACTGTCTGTACAGTGCCTTCCTTTGTTGCAGCCTCAGTTACGTCAGCAAGCTGCACCTTTCTAATCAACACTGTGGCTCCAACCACAGCCCAAAATGGCAGGTACAGGTGTACCTCCGTACTGCGCCTCACCACTTTGTCAAAAAATGTGGGGTTTTTTTGAAGATCTGCCTAAATCCATATGGCCTGCGTCCGATGGTAACTATAGTTAGACCTAACTGTGCCCACACTTTTCACATGTACCGTATGTATGTGATGCTACTCAAGTTTTAACAGCATGTTGGGGAGCTGCTGAAACTGAGAATCATTAAAGCTGAGGTGGCACCAGATATTAGAAGACGTCACTGTGGCAGTTAGCTTACATGAAATCACGCTTATAAAACTTATAAAGCAACAATAATAGATATACAGACCTATATGTGAATAAATCTATAATAAGACCATACAAAAGACAGAGACACTCTTATTAGAGGAATGAAAAAAAAAAAAAAGAATTCAGACTCACACATCATGTAAAGTATAAAGGGCTATGTAGAATAAACAGGACAAAAATGCACTTGTCAGTGTGCAGTGTCTGACAGCCTGTCCACCTCCTCTGGTATAAACATGTCTCTGTCTCACTGTCTTCAGTTTTTATGGAGCTGATGATAAATTTATTTTATGATTTGCCCAAAAAAAGGGTGTATTTTATTGCTTATGAAGTCAATATTTCATATACAAGTGAAGGGAAATTGCACTTAATCTTGTTTTAAAATGAAATTATATTTAAGAAGACAACTATTAAAGAGACATCTCGGTTTTTAGGAGAACGGAAAACTTTCCTAAATCTCTTGTAAGTAAGGCCAGCTTATCTTTCAATCGCTGTCCACCCTTGGATTGACTGTTGCCGTTGTGGGTCTCCTGTGGCTGTTTAGTTAAATCTTAGCCTTATCTTGATAATTTGATTTTACCCTTCCTGAAACTTGAGGATCGGACAGAGTAATCCCTGACAGAGAGATGGACTCAAATGTTCTGGAAGGAAGGAAAGTCCTGCGGTGTAATTCGAGTTAGACTAGAGATGATGCCAAGCATTTTCCACCTGATCAGCACACCACTTTTCAGGATGAAGATCCTTTTTCCAAAGCGGCTTATGATCACGGGATGAGGTGAAGGCTGATGCACTCACATGATGAACCACAGACCCTGTGGGCTCTAAACAACCAGTTGTTCCAGAAACCTGTAAGATGGAGATGAACCACGATGCATTAAGATATGATACCACACAGTACGGGGAAAGATTTGGCTTGTGTCATGATGACCACAGAGCTAAGGAAAACATTTACACTGGTGGCTCTGGGTTGGTTTAATCCGTCCCCATTATTGACAGAGGGTAGCTGAGCTGTAGCCACTTATCTTGGGATTTACAGTATCTAGGGCAAAGACAGGCAGATAGAGGTAACACTGCTGCCAATTAGACAGTGACAGACAGGTGATTTACACAGCTGCATCACCTCTATTACCACACAGAGGCCACTGAACACTAACACTGTTTCTTTAGCAGGAAGCAGTTCCAGTTAAACTGTAGACATGGTGCAATATCACTACAGAAATAATACAAGTTCAAACAAACACCAACCATATACTGATCTGACTTCAATAACGTAGTTATTGTCTTGGTTTGTGTATTGATGAATTTCAATCTGTTTTGGAAAGATAATAAGCTGAATGTTGTGTTTGGGATTTTGGTGGTTATGTATACTTTCCATTTGGAACACAGATTGGGATGAGGAAAGCAGAACAATGACTCTTATCCCATTTTTTGCGTTGCTGACATGTTTAATCCAAATTAGAAACTTACTGTTATCGTCTCAGCTGAATGTAGACCAAAGCTAAGCTCGCTGTTTGCATTTCCTGTGTTTACCATGACATGACCCCACTTTTTGTTTACATTCATGCTTCATAGCATGACAACACGAGAGGCATCATTCAGCTTTACATTTAGCTTCCAGCTCCGGGCCGAGATGTATCGCCTCACTGAATACCTAGGGAAGATGGGAAATTAGTGGTTAGTTTTTTTTCTGCTGCATAGTAGGTTTAAGGCTGTTGTTTCATCCACTAATTTCCCATCTTCCCTAGGTGCTGCTCTTTACATGGTGAAGTTTTTTTTCGTTTAACTGCTGCAGTCAGGGGCAGTGTTGTCAATTTGAAATTATACATCTCTGTAGCAATTAAACATACTTAATGCTAATGTGTTGTTTAATCTTTGTTGCTGATGTGTATCTAGTAAACCTGCCGACATGTTGATAGAACAGATGATTCTCTTGGTACTTAGCAGCAGTTGCTAAGTACCAATATGTTAATGTGTGTGTTCTGTATGTGAGAAAGAGAAAAGATTTTTCATGCTGCCTCAGTGAAAAGCCACATACTAACTCTGTTATGATTATTGTTATGATGTTTTCTGGAAGAAGTGAGAGTAAACTGTCCACACCCTATCTAAAATTGCAGCAACTGCTACTTGTTGTAAACACTAATCGTAATCAACTGTTCCATGACCATTTTTGCACTTTAAAGACGACAGTCTGAAGTGTGAAGTTTATTTTCAATTAAAATCATTTAGACTTCAAGGTCTCATTCCCTGCTGTGCATGTAATATCTCAAAGCACAGATTCAATTCAATTGAACTTCAATTCAATTTTATTTATATAGCTCCTTCCACATTCAAAATTGTCTCAAAGTGCTTCACAGAGACCAGAGTCTGACCCCAGAGCAAGCACTTAGGGCGACAGTGGAAAGAACTCCCTTTTAACAGGAAGAAACCTTGAGCAGAACCTGACTCATATGGGGGACCCTCCTGCTGAGGGCCGTGCTGGGTGAAAGGAGGAAAAGGAGGAAGACAGAAAGGCTGGGAATAGAGGAGAGGAGGAGAAGGACATGCAGCATATAAAACATGATACAAACAGGGATGGCAATGGACAATGTTAGAGGACCAGCATTTAGATTACAGAAAGGTACAGAGAAAGAGAGACCAGAGAGAAACAAGCACAGGACTACAGGAGAGAGAGGACACAGAGTTAATGACATGGAATAAAGGCTAATCAATGTGAGAGTGGGTCTATAAAGGATAACTCCGGAATGTAATTGTAACCATCTGACTTTAATTGTAACCATCTACCTTTGGACACAAAAGTAGAGTTAGCAATTAGTAAGTAGCAAGTTAAAGACAGGAGAGTAAATTATTTTCAGGTTGTCACGAATCCAGATGAATGTTATTGTTGCACCATGTCAGCTGCATGTCAGCTAACACATATTGCAAAAAAAACATCTTATGCGTCCTTCTGCACCAATGTCTCCACCCAGTATTGGAAAATTGCAACTTAAATCTCTGTGTTCTTGTTCTTTCTCCGAACGTTGTCTGTTTTCATCCATTCCCTTCAAGCTAATTTATACATTGCTATGTTTAACACTATACTTTTATTTTCACTTGTCAGGCAAACGGGAAATATGTATTCCATTTTATGTGTTACCACTGAAGTCATATGGCCACATTTGTATTAATGCTGATTTTATTCTATGAAGGTGCTTCACCACGTGCAATGCACTATAAATATTAATAAACTGAACCCAAGGACAACAACATGTCTTCGTCAGTGGTCACCAAAGGAATAGCTAAATACTACTGTTTCATGTTGAAGTAACCATGCCATTCTAGGAAACAGTTTACTGATCATGATGATTCATCTGTGTGTCAGCGATTTACATAAGACCACTCTTTGATCAAAGACAATCAATCCATAGAAAACTGCATGGATAGTGATGAGGGGAAGCACAGATATCCACCGGATGAGAAGCATGGTCCAAGCACATGCACATAAAGGGTCCTTCCTCCCAGCAATGCACAACAATACATGCCCTGTAAAATCAACATTCAACAGTGGGAATGAAAAGTAACACTAGCTGACAGCGGTGCTATACAAGTTCAGCCACTGCAGTGCCACTTATCAGCTGCAGGCTGTATGTTTTTCAGTGACATGAAGTTCATTTTCCTCTCTGTGACATAAGGCTTTTCACTTCACTATGTAATCAACTTAACTCTATCAAAGCTCAGGCACCAGGATTTGTGACTTTTGGCTACAGGAAAAAAAAACCTGACTTGACAGCATAACAATTTAATTATCTAATACAGATTATTAATTTCTAATTATATAACCTACTTGCCATTAAAAGATTATTGTAAATATTCACGTTATTAATAAAGAAAAGGTTAATGAAGCCCCAGCATTTAACTGTGACAGTTATGTCTCCCTTCCAGATATGCTTAAGGACATCTACACATAATCTGACAGGTAGAACAATATGCAGGTGACGGAGACCATCCCTGATCCAGATCCAGATCCCGATTCTGCTTGTGACCTGCACCACCGTTGCAGGTTTTTTGGCTGCACATTTCTTCTTTGTAGCTAACGACAATTATCACCACGTCTCCGGCGAAATCCATCAGTCAGATGCCTCTCCACCAGACAATGAATGTTATCTGGTTACTACACAGATGAACATCACAAACAACAAATTGACTCATAACATAATGTAATACACTGTACAAAGCTGGGAGCAGACAGAACTCCAACATTTAAAATCAAGTTTTGTTGACACTGGTTACAAAAGCCAAAAGAGCAAAAAGGTGGAAACAAAACCTAAAACACTACAGCTAAGCAACATTGTTGACCACGTATGAGTCTCCTCATAGCAAAACGTCCCACTCACAGGGATCAGGTAATTCATGTAAAATCGTTTGTCTCAATACAGGACTTATGGATCTCCTATAATCTAAGTACATGGAACAAATGATCACACACATCTCATAGGGTGTCTGTTTTTGTCAAATATTTTCCAGCTTTTTGAATTAAAACATTAGTCTGTGTTCCATGGATTGTTCCACAGTTCACATCTCGTCATTGATCATATCACGTCAGCCTTACCTGGTTGGATACTGGTAGTTCCTTCTCTGGTCTTATGAGTGGGAGGAGCTTGGAGGCCAGTTGGTAAATTCTGTGGAATTTGTTCCACGTCCATGTAATGTTGTAATGCATATTTGGAAATTAATATGAATGAGAGAGGATATCACTACTCTGCTTTGCATAAATTGGAACTGAATAGAATTTTTCATTCAAGCACTGGGACATCATCCAGAAACCAAATGCAGTCCAGCTGAGAGTCAAAGATACTGTGTAGTGGTTCACCTCTGGCCCACTTTACGTCAGACAGGTAGAGCACAACATCTCCGTAACAGCGCTGGGATGTAATTGGGTTTTGGCTTAGGGATCAGAGCCACAGGTCATGTGTGCAGGGAGCCAGAGGGAAGGTCAGAAGAAAACGAATCGGAATGAGAAGAATGAAAAACTTTTGCAGCATGTACATGGTAAACCTACATGGAACATGATATCAAGCTCTGTTATTATGTCCATTGTAGCACAACCTCATACTTATAGCAAACGGTACAAACTCATTATCACATTAAAGATTCTGTTTGTGAATTCTCTTCACTTTGTCAGTGACCTGCAGCCCAACAACAGCAGGTTTTTGACAACCATCTGTCTGTGCTGCCCCCTGCAGGTCATTCGAAAATGCTTGTTGTCAATCGTGTCCATGTCTACAGCAGATAATACGTAAAAAAAAAAAAAATTGAAATTAAATTGAAATAACTTGCTGAGAAATACCTAATTATGGTTTTAATATTTGCTGGTGTTCAGCTATCCAGAGGTAAATGTTCCCTCTGAGTCTCCAGCTGCTGCTCCACACACCTGGCTAACGGGCCTGGTTATGTGACCCAGAATCATGTAGAGTGACTGATTATGAGGGACAGGCAGAAACCCCATCTCCACTCCATCAGAGCTTATTGATGTAGGTTCATGAGCCTGATTGGGGCAGAAGTATCACAGCTCTCCTGCCCCTCAGAAGCCTCCAGACACAGAGTAACACACGGAAAAGCTGTGATCAAGGTGCTAATCCAGCAACCATCATAATGCAGGAGGCATCTGACTGCCTGTCAATCAGGCTGATCAGTAGGATTCCCCCCATTTCAGACATTCGTGTCATTTTAGGAAGCCTTGTGTTAAATCAGCTCTCGACCTGACTGTCAATTGGACCACAACACACTTATTATTATTATTATTATTTTTTATTATTATATTCTGTTTTTCCAGTGTCAACAACGGGGTTGAACAAAATATTAATGAGGCCAGGAAGGGCCTTGCTTTAAAAAAAAAAAAATGAAATTAAAGGTTCAGCCCTCCAATAATTTCCATAATAAATCTGTTACCACAAATGTTTGTGCACAAGCTTGAAAATAATGAACCCAAAATAAAAAGGTTACTGTTCTTCAACCCTTTTGATTCCAGTCATAACAAGTCTGAACCACGTCTGTGTCAAAAGCTGTTGCAGTGATGTGGGGATCCTAACGTGCTTTACACAGATACAATCAGGAGCCTTCGAGCTTCCAATCAATGTATAATTTATCAAGGTTGTGTGAAGATTGAGTCCAGTACGGACAAAACACACCTGAAGTAACACGTCAACAGCAAAATCCACCATCTGCATGTGTGTAACACTCACAGTGACCAGACTTTTACACCAACTTTACTACTTTTTTTTTTAAGTAATGACAGAATTCATCAATTTGCACATCAGAAAGTAGCAAACTACAGTAACTCTGACAGGACAGGTTGTGTTCATCTACACACACTACAGACTACACACTACAGCTCCTCAAGAAACTTTACTAGTTACAATGGGGTCCAAAGGTCTGAGACCCTGTTTTGGGTCTTACCGGCTCTTCCAGGTACATAGAGCCATGCATGATCTTCCCATTGCACTAGTAATGGTGGAGAATATCCTCCTTAAGCAGGAGAACATATTCCTGAGTGGAGGCTGATGCTGCTCCTCTTTCATTGTGTGCTCTGTGGAAAACAATAAGAAAACAAAGTTCACATTCATTTCTTCTTGGCACCTGTAACGAGTCACCTCTATTACTGACTCACTGGGAGAACATCATTATATTTTTTAAGCAATAAATAACTAAACGAAACTAATGAAAAAATAACAAAACGAATACATTTACAAATGAAATGATGATAGTTGGAAGAAACCACGTGTTGACTTGTTGGCTATACCTTCCTGAGACGCTGCAGGTGCAGGGATTGTTAGCTGTTTCCTCAGTGCTCTCATAACAGCCTCCTCAAAACTGAGATCCCCTGATCTCGCCACATCATGCACCGCTATTACAGAACCAAACTCCAGCAGGAGGTCGTCAAAGAGTCTGGGTGCAATGGAAATGGTCATAAAGATTACGGGAATTAAAAAAAAAAAAAAAAAACTAACTACATGTGGTCATGAGGATGATAACGCTCAGCTGTCCAACCCTAACACATGCAACAAAACAGTTTAACATCGGTACAGCATCACAGGCCACTGTGTCCTGTCGTGATGCGGTCTAAAGCTGTTTCCTTCAACAGCTCGCACCTACACCAAAGATGTGGCACATGAAGAGTTGTTTTTACACTTGTTTTGTAAGACCTGTGTGATAGAGTTCAAACTGTTCCTTTTCGTAGATTTAAAGTAATAACTTTCCCAGTAAATGATATATAACAATTAAAAACTAAAAAATTAAAAGGATTTTACTGTGTCAATTATGAGAAATTAAAAAGTAGAAGTCCCAAAATTTGGATATTATTATATTTGGTAGTAGTTAAATATAAATACATGTGTAAATGTTAGATTACAAGTTTGCAGCTGTCACTGTATTTCTGTAATATTTTTTCTGACTTCACATTCAGAGATCAGGTGTGTGAATATTTTCTATGAGTGAAATAACTAACAACTAACAACCTGCTTAAGGCGGCCCAAGATGATGGAGTAATTGACTGTCAAAGGCAGCAGAGAGATCTGAAAGCCCAGTCTGGAACTATCTGAACTGATCTCTGATCTATGTGTAATTTAAGATTAATGTGGTCTGTCAGTGGAGGATTATTTGGACTATTTCGATGAAGCTTACTCACAGGAGCAACATACACAATCATGTTGGATTTCTATGTACAAAAATATTTGATGATTGTTTAGATTTTTTTCAGAGCCACATTATGTGAAAATGTTTTTCTGCAGCATGTAAAGTAGTTCTGTAGTAGTTCAGACTTTACTATAAATTCATTTAAATAATCATCTCCAAGATAAATTAAAGCCTGCCCTCACTAACCTTTCACATTCATTATCTTAATAGACCCTCTCTGTAAGGCGTGAGTTTGATTCACAGGGATATCTGAACCTGCTGCCCTTCCTGTGCAATTATGTCCTGTGCTTGTCTGTAATTGGTCATCAATGTTCTGACATTTCAGAGGTGAAAGGTCAAAGATGAGCACGCACAAAAACATGGTGGCTTTTCCCAACCTTGGTGTAAAGGTGGAGGAGAGGTGGAGCAATGATGCGTCCTGAAAACAGCTTGTGGGTTTTCTAACAAAATCATTCAGTGGATGATTTGGTGAAAATAAATGCATATGTTTCCTTCCACAAGCGTGTGGATGCTAGAGGTTGGTTCACTGAGATAAATAGCTGGTGGCGTTAATTCTCCAAATGTACCTAAAAACTGGAAAATGACAGTCTGTCTGCTGTTTGGTGCTGAGCAAGTTCAGAGTGGGTTTTTAGATTTTTCTTGTTGAAAACAGCTGTAACAGCTGAACTATAGTTTTCACTTTACTATTTGTTAAAAAGTTGGTATAAAAATATTAATGATAGAAGAAGTTAAACAAATTAAATATTTGATATTTTTTTCTTTCATACCTTTCTGTATTGTATTGTTCTGTATCAGCAGCTGCACATGACGGTAACTTTGTGTAGCAAAATAAAAGTGTAACATTATGAACAGCAAACATGACATGACTGTATTTACAACTGACTGTGCTCTTACAAACATGAAAGCTGAGTCCAAGAGTCCTGTACAGAAATTCTTCTCTGTTATTCCTTTATCCTTCACCATTTCAACCCGGGCAATTTTCTGCCTGTACCGTCTCATCTGGACGTACACATGCAGGCTGCTGCTACTCTACGTCAACAAACAAATGAGGAAAGGTCATTCAGATGTGACTTCTTACCCTAAATTCCCAGATGGATGAGTGCATTCAGGTGGCTGTGTCAGCCTGACAAAGCCATGTGAAAAACAAACAATGAACGTGTGTGTGTGCATCCCTCACCCTGCTGTGTTTAAACGTGTGTAATTGTTCATGTTTTAAAATGTAAAAAATAAAAAGTAAATGCCTTCAGTGTGGGGAAGCTGATCTGAAGCCACACTGCAGTCCAGCAGTCCCTGGGGCAAAATGTGGACAAGCTCCGAAACCAAAAGAGAAAAATTGAGAGGAAGAAAACGGCAACCAGCAAAAGTCACATGACATGACATTGATAAGAGGGTCAAAGCAAAGACAGACGGAATTTAAAGAAAGAAAAAAGGTGGCGGAAAAGAGAGAAGTGATTCAGCTATGATATTAATTTGTGACTTCAAAAGACTTGTAATTGCTGTTTTGCTGCCGCAGAAAGTCTCATCATCCCAGCAGAATGGTTTCATTTACTGTGGGAGGCCTTTCATCTCTGCTGAGGGGGCCTCACTATCTGAACAAACTTTCATCAGCACGTTCATAAGCACGCACACACACACGCATGCACCACTGATTTTTAGCTCATCCTAATGTTTTGTGAGCTTTTTAAAATGGAAAAACAGAATGTCTGTCTTAACCAATGATCTGCAGGAACAAAAACACCAAAGACAGATCCACTCAGGTTATTCCAGAGGATGATCACTCAACTCAACAGTTCCCCTCAGCTGCAGAGAAACCTTCAGCATGCTGAAGATAATTGTTTTGGTTTTATGGCCCACGCCACGTTAATGTCCAGGCTCATCAGTCTGGACTCTGTTATCCAGCAGCAGGCAGCTGTTAACGAGCAAAAACCTGTGATTTGATTTCTCCATGTGTCCAAGACCAAACAGCACACAGACACAGTCAGGAACTAACTTGTGAGCACAGGGGAACACTGAGCCACAGACTTCTCTCAGGAGATGCTGGAGACTAAAACAGATTTTAAAGAGAGTCAGAATTTCAGCGCCTCATTGTCCCAGTTTAACACATGACTTTAGTGGTTTTAGAACATCCTGCCAGAGGACTGCAGCTGGAGGACATTTACAGAAAAGCTGATTTATGCGTGTTGTACTGATAAATAATGGACCTACACTGAGAGCCCAGAAACCCAGAGCCACACAACTGCAAACGAATGCTGCTAATGTTGCTGCATGTATGCTGGATGTGCACGAAGGCAACTGCTTGTTAACAATTTCACAATAGTGAAGCATAGAAGAAGAGGAATAAAATATGCTTTTATTTTATTTTTTTTTTATTTGGCAGGTTGTTCCAGGACCATAGAGGCCAAATGTCACGTACTTATCGGGACCTGAATCAGATTGGAACCCTCGACTCAGACCCTGATCACGTTGGGTTAGTCTGTGACTCTCAGCTAAATCTGATCAAAGCACATCCACCCTGATGAGGCAGACTTTTAGTTTTAAACTCTTCATAAATAAAGATGTTTTAACTTTGATCAGTGCTGATTCTGAGAAATACTTTAAGCTACTTAAAGGGAGATAAACGTTTGTACTACAACTGCATGTTAAGAATTAAACATACAAGCAGGGAGAAAACTGGAGGCTGCAAACCATCAAAATGTTGTAGAGATTCCGAACTCTGTGTGGAGTTTGGATTAGAGCAGATGTCTTGGAGCAGTATAGTAATGTAGTAGTATAAATCTAAATTTTTATCCCTCATTTCTAAAACCTGCACATTCCCATAACTTAGCTCAGCCCACTTTCTATAAAGATTTCATCATTTTACTCATAAACAACAAATAAACAGACTTAACGATAAGCCTGAATCTATCTGTACAATTATGTCCTTGTATTTGAACAGAGTAAGTGCACACATGAATACACACACCAATACAACACCGGACTAGACAGCCAGGAAGTCAGACACAATAATAGATGGAGCACATCACCCAGGGCTGCTTTCACTGTAAGCTGCATTTCCTCTGAAACTCACTCTCTTCTCTGAACAATCGATACTTTTCACTCAATATTTCCAAGAATGGGAACAAATTTAAAAATTCAAGCATGAGAAAAGGCTCCAGGCTGATGAACTATTTCAAAAACAAAGAAAGAGAAAAAGAACGGGGTCCGTGACAGTAAATAAAGATATTTATTCATTTTTGGAAAGAATCTCAGCTCATGCAAGGATACAGCTCTTGTAAACAAAATCACTTGAAAATATGTTATAAATGTGCACAGATTTCTTTTCTTCTCGGTGTCAAACTCTGGAATGTACAATACTTGGAAGTTAAGCTGCATTACATATATTACATGAAGAGCTGTCACCCAAACCCCCCGGTCCCCCTTTCCCCAGATTGTAATTATTTCATTGCCCAGCCATATTGATAAAGAGTTGTGTCCTTAAAAAAAAAAAAGTTTGTTTTACATCAGGCATCGACATATTGCATGAGTGCCATGCTCATTAAGGTCAGATTATACAGTATAAACTTGGTCAAAGCACTCTGGAGTCCAGAACTTAGCATCACGGACGCTGATACACTCCAACGTTTGTGAGCAGACACCAGCAAAAACATGCACACACACACACATGGAACACATGGAATCAAGCCTGAGGATGATTTAAAAGTTGAGTAACGCTTCTTTAAGACATTTGTGAGATATCTATAAGGATATATATATATATATTTTAAAACAAACAAACAAAAAAAGCATTAACAGTAAGCAGTATTTGTATTTGTGGTACACAGTAGTAGCTGTGAAACAATTACAGAACATTTGACTTTGAAATGAAATCTGCTGTCGATATTGCGACCAATTCTCAGGGTTGAACTATCTCTCCAGCCCATACAGAGGCCAGAGGGGGTTACACTTGGTACCGTACTGGTTTCTCAAAAAGCATCTTAACACCAAGACGAGCTGGTTATCAGCACAGAACTTCACACGATACACTCAGAGCTCAGGGCTACACTGTATTAGTTCAGCTGTGCCCTACGTTTCCGCAGCTCTGAACCCTGCTTGCAGCCGTGAGGAGCCACAATAATCCCAGAACTAAAGGAATGATTAGCATCCTGAAGTGTGGCAGTAGTTCTGTGCTGAGAGAGAAAAACAGCAATGCACAGTAAGCAACCCGCCATTTTTATTTTCTGTCTGAGCTTCATCTTTTAAAGGCCCCTCTATGTGCGACTTTCGACTTCGGACTCCTGGTGGTAGAATCAAACCAGGAAAAGAGTCAGCCATGCTAGCAGCTCTGTGAGACTATACTTTGTGTTGTTTTTTTAACTGCTCCTCAGAGCTTGATCTTGGTCACAACTGTTGAGGGAGAAAAGGGAATCGTTTGAGAAATAATCATTTAGTTCATGTTTTTTTTTTTTTTTTAAACTCATCGTTGCTGTTGAACTCCTTTGCTAGAATGATGCAGACGTGTACTCCAGGGGGCGTGAGTACACTGTGACATCACTGTCGGGTGTGGTGACCCAGTAGAGTGAAGTCAGAGGTGAAGCTTTCAACCAGAGACGACAATGAAACACTGTGTTAAAATTACTCTAAAATTCTGATATCTGATAAATGATAAATGTCAGGACCAAAGTTTGGGCCAGTGCATCTGTTAAATACTGAGATAATTCACTGGATAATTCATAACTTTGACCTGTTTGTGGTGTTACACGAAGAATCACGGTCATTAGCGTTCATCCTCTGGGGACCATGAATGTCTGCACCAAAGTTCGTGGAAATCCATCAAATATTTATCGAAGTATTTCAATCTGGAGTGAAACGACGAAAGTAGTGAAACGACCAATCGACTGACAGACCAACTGATACTGACTGCTGACTGACTCTCTAGAGCTGTGATGCTAGCACGGCTGCAAAGACATTTTGTCAGGCACCACATTGCACCAACTGGCAGCAGGATTGATTCAAACATCTACCAAGAGACTCGTTTCAAGGATTTTATGATCACATAAGAAAAAAATCTACACAGAGGGGCTTTAAATATTTGCTCTTCAAACAGAGTTAGAGTGAGGAGAAGTTCACTTCATTATTATTTCTACACTCTACTGTGTGCTTCCAGTTAGCTTAACTTGTGTACTTGGAATGTGGGAAGAGATGTCCATAAGAAGTAAAGCACGTAAAGATAATAATGACGGGACAACTGATGAGTGCTGTGCAGGCTCATGCATAACACATTACAGAGGTGGACGACAAGGCTGCTCTCAGATCGTATGGTTTCACTCTGAACCAAAGAGGGACGGGAGAAAAGAAAGGAAGAGGCAGGATGAAATCGTGACAGGGATTAGATGGTCAGAATAACAAACAGGGATCACTGTAACGAGGCTGCCTTTGTCGTAAACATGCCAACGTGTTTGTCAGGAACCTTGTTAATGAAAGTATGCAACGATTCCTTCCTTTCTCTTCTCCAAGTTTTTTTTTTTTTTTGCATGTGGAGGCTGTGTGCACTACCTACAGACTTTCTGGCTAAAGTTCCCAGAGGGTGAAACAGTTTGACAAAAATAGAAGAGACCAGCACCGGAGAGGCCCTCTATATAGTATTCGACTAGGTGTGTCAGTAGACTTAAAAAATATTGATATACAATATCGTGCTGCAGATTTTCCAGACACCATCATGGTAAATGTAAGCTCCCATTACAAACATAGAATAGAATTTTGTTTTTAAACAGGCACAGTAGTGTTACCCTGGATAGGAATGCTAGAAAACATATAAAAGACAAAGAAAACTGAAAAAGCAGAGCTCTGAAGCACTGCTGCTGCAGAGTGAAGCACTGCTGACAGGCGCCGTGTGAGAAAGACAGAAATCATTTGCTGTGATGATCCAAAGTTGTTAAATGAAATCAGACATTTTCTTACTTTTTAAAATCAACTATTTGTGAATCATAAAAAAAAAAAAATATGAGAAAGAAAATTAGATGAGGAAAACAAGCGCCCCCTGCTTTATACAAAGTCAGTAGTACTGAGCGTGAACGTCCTCCCTGAGGAGTTCGAGGAACGCCGGAGTGAAGGGGAGAGAGCGTGAGCGGCAGAGTTACATGTCCAGCGCAGTAGTTTGAAGTAAGGCATCAGTTTTCTTATGTTGGCAAAATAAAGAAATAAAAAAAAAGAAACATATACATCTGTAATTTAATTACATCTAGCTTGAAAAAAATGATATGTGCAAAATATAAATCTTACAAATATGGGGAGAGTTTTATTCTTGTAGATCACTGACAAAGGATTGTGCTCGAGGTGGTTCATCAGATTCCCCACCCTCTCTCCAGCCGTTCAACTATCCGTCCGTCACTGCCCTCCTGCTCTCTGGTTGGTCGACAGGCCAGCAGCTGACCTCGAGGCTTGCCGTTCGTCGCAGCACCATCTTCACGTCGAGTGGACGGTCCGCTTTAGTTTTTCTATCTCCATCTGTGAGGACACAAACACACGACAACACACTCAGAGCGGAGCTTCTAACACTGAAAAACTACACCAGCTCTGGGGAAATAATACGCAGTAGATTGCCGGAGTAGATTGAGCTCATGATTTCAGCCAACGTCATCCCCTGCTGTGAGGCGCAGTGGTGGAGGTGTCCTGCTGAGGAAGGGATTTTTTGAGTGGCAGGGATTAGGAGAACTGGAATGACAATGAAGCCACATGCTGGAGGAGAACCTCAGCTGAGCAGAACATCTTCACGTTCAAACAGCACACAGATCCTTTATATTCACAAAGGTTATGGACATGACTTTGAAAGTCACTAACAGAACAGCTAAGTTTATTCTGCCCAGCATTTATTACCATTAGAACTGTGGCTATGTCTTTGGTTTTTTTAATCAAAGTTGGTGGAAATCTGGGCCATTGACTAAGGAGCATGTCTGAATTTGGTGGTGATCCAAGACTGACAGTTTTCAAAAGGAACATGAGAACACTTACTTCTGGTTATAAAGTAGACCAGAACTGATTCATCAATATATTTCAAGCATTTCACACTTTACACATTAAGTCTTCAAATCTGCTGATGGAGCAAAGTGGAGCTACAACTACCATCAGACACACAAAACTGAGACAAACTAATCTGTACAATGTCAGATACACATTTCATCTACACTCAGCAGTAGTACCAGTAGTTAAAGCAGTACCAGATTGAACTTGACATCTGCTGATATCGTATCTCCGTTTGTGAAAACACAAATTCATGACACACACTCGGAGCGGAGATTCCAACACTGAAAAACTACACCAACTCTGGTGAAATATGAGGTCACGATTCAGCCAACATCATCCCCGCTGTGAAGCACAAAGGTTGGAGGTGTCCCGCTGAGGAAGAGATTTTTCAGTGGCAGGGATTAGGAGAATTGGAATGACAGTGAAGCCACATGCTGGTTTGTTGACTGTCAAGACAATGGGCAGATATCAAGTTCAGTGTTCTAGGATCAAAACGGGCCCAGAAAACTTAATTAGTAACAATCCTATCCTTTCATTCATGAGAGAAGACATGAGAAATCAAACGCCACACTTTTAAGTGGACTATTTAAAAAAATATATAAATATAGTCTTGATAGAACTATCAAGACAAAGCTCAGGCAAATTATACATCAGCTGCACCGTGGTCATGGATCCAAAAGCAAGGAGGAGATCAGTCTCATAAAATGGTCCAACCACGGCCCTCCGACTCTACCCGCCTCGAACAGCAGACAATTGCGTTCACACTCCTAAAAGAAAGTGGCCGTATGAGGCCCGGACTACCTCCAAATGTGCTCTGAGTGATCAGATCTGAAAAGTGTCCTCAATGTGTCTTGGGGGAATTCACAATATGTGTGTGTGTGTATGCCTGGGGCTCTCTGCAGGGGTTCTCTCCTCCTCCTGTGATGTGATTTATATCAGTGCCATGCTGGGAAGGGTCGGGACGCGTCTGCTGCTGTTTCACTGGAAAAATCTAATGGTCACACTCCAGGTCACGTCACAGCTCAAGGAGGCTGAATGCGCTCACTGCACTGAGGGAGACATGGTGTGACTAACGGGAGTAGCAGTGGTAATAAAACATTTTAAAATTTGTTTAGGTTTTTAGGTGTAAAATCATTACTACAATTCATTTGACTACAATTGTAATATCCTCAGGTTTTTACTCTGTCATTGTAAGTCACAAAGTTAAAAGATGGGTTATACCAGTACAAACTGAACTACAAACAGAAAACATGATACTACATCACAGTCTGTTACGTATCTGTTCTTAAGCTTTCAATCATATGATCTGATCCTTAGCAGCAGTAGATGGACTCTGTTTTGTTGTCAAAAAAAGTGTTTTTAAAAATGTCATTGTTGTGTTTTAAAGGAATGTTCCAGCAATTTAGAATTGTACTGCCATAAAAATAGGGGACTCACAAAGGGAAGATTTAAAAAAAAAAAAGCACCAGTGGAAGACACAACCTGACTTAAGTCCCTAAGTTGGTTTAAAGGGTAACTCCATGTCTGCTTCCAGATGTGGAAAAGAATCCTATGATTCCCATAATGCAGCTCAACAGTGAATTTGAGATGTCTCCTAAATGCCCACTAGGTTTCAAACTTCAGAAAGCTCCTCCATGGCCACAGAAGACACTAGACAACACTCCACTCATGTGTTCATTGGTAGTAGTGCTCCTCCTGAAGAATACACTGTGCCCCTTCAGGACTTAATTAGTTTGACTTCTTAAAAAAATCTGAATTTCCACAACAGCTCCATCCATGTCAGGCTCCATCTGCTCAAGATACTAATCAGACTAAGTGTTTTGTTTGACAGTTTTTGTTTGTTTGGTAAGTGGCAGCAGAGATGGACAAGAAACATGGGAGGAAAGAGGGGGATGACATTATAAATAAATCTGCTCCTGTGCTTTGGATGCTCATGAACAATTCATTTTACCCTGTGCTGTGTATCCAAAGCCAAAATACAGGCTACTAAAACACGACCACACTGGAAGAGCACAACGTGCCTCCAGCACATTCATTCACTTAAACAAGTGTTTAAGTGTTAATGAACAAGACTACGACAAGGTTAACTTGACCCTGAATTTATGAAGGTTATAAGGGACCGAGGCACAGGAGAATACAGTTTCTGTATTTTATGCTCACAAGGCACGGCCAAAAGTGATTCTTTAAAGCTGTGAAAAAAACCGAGACTGTCTGAATAAGTGCGTCATTATCCCTGTTTTTAAACGATATCACGTCTCTCCACCTCACAGTGTGGCAGTTTGAAACATCTGTAACACATCAGATTCCCAGCGTGGTCAGACAGCACGTCTTACGAACCAGTTCTGAGAGGCCACAAACCAGCCCCTATCATATTCATCACAGAGGTATCCTTAGCCACTACCACTTAACCACTAAGTCACTACGGTACTGTACCTGTCAGTTATGCACTGCAGTAACTGTGTTCGTGTGAGCCAGTGTGCTAAACTAATGAAAGTAATGAATGTAGACAGCCCAGCATGTGTTGCTATGGGGATCAATGTTACCTGCAGAGCCACACGCTTTAGCCTTTCGTCATCCAGCTCTTGGCGTAGCTCCGCTATCTCTTTCCTGGAAGCAAACAACAAACACACAAACACACACACACGGGTACAGACTCATTAGGACGTATACACTGCTGCAGCATATATAAAAGGTTCAAACACATGATCTAACTACTTTATGCTTTAGCACTGTGAGCTAAAGGTCCACAAATAATGTCAGTGCAATTTTATGTATCAGAAAACAGCTCAGCATGAAGCACTGGATCTAAATCTCTTAACTGAATATGTGGTTAAAGCTCAGTGACCCATATTACGGATACAGGCCTATCTACAGTATGTTATGATATATAATGATGTAGATTAGTATTAAGTTACCAACATCAGTTTGATGGGGGAAATGAAAGCTCGAGAAAACTGCTTTAGGCAACAGAAATGCTTGACCATTTACAACTATAACTAATTAAAGTGACATCTTATACCGTTACTTAAATTTGTCCCTCCCCTAACAGGCCCTTGCGTGACACATTCAGTTTTCCATTCCTGCTGCCCGACCTCTTCAAGGAAGCATATTCAAACTCAGTTCTCATGCACATCGAGTCTCTTTACATTTGCTGGGACTTGAGCAGCTCCACAGACAGCAGCAGCTCCTTCATCTGGCTCCTCAGCTCGTCCAGCTGGGAGCTCGGCTCCTCAGGCTCCAGCCGGGCCCTGCCGCTCTGAGAGACGCTGTTTGAGCTCGGGGCTGCTGCAGGGCTCGGGGCTGCCGCAGGACTCGGCTTGGTCTCGGTGCTGGCCACGGTGGGCTTTTGGAGAGACACTGACTGGGGTAAGGTGTTTGTGGAAGGCTGCGAAGGAAAAAAAAAGCATAAGACAGAGTTAGAGATTCTCCAGGTGTGTAGCATGTATAATTCACATTATTTCCATACTCATCAAATTATTCAGCGAGCCTTTCTGCAGGGCTTTGTCATCCTGGAAGAAATTACTTCCATCACGATAGAAATGTTTCATCATACAATAAAGGTGATCGCTCAGAATAACCATAATTGGTTTGCAGTGGACAAATACCATGAAAATTTCACTGGAGAAATTACAGAACCACTGGGTCTCCTCACTGTGGGGGTCTAGCATTCAGGCCTGTATTGAAGTCCTGATGTATACCACACACGCAGCTGCTCATTTGTCAAGAATAAAGGATGAAGGATGACTCATCCGACTCATCTCACTATAGACCAGTGCTGATGGCTTTTTACATCACTGAACTCTCTACATACATTCTGATGGACATGTAGGGTTGTGGCTGGGACTAAACACTGGCAACTAGGATTAAATCCATGTTTACATTCATATCCGTCCAGACTTATTTAACATATGAAGACTCTGAAGGAATTTAACAAAAGATATTAATTGTATTTTGAAACAATTAGTGTATGAAAAAATGTGTTTTGTGAGGTCAAAGTGACCTTGACCTTCGACCACTCAATTCTGTTCAGTTCATCCCAGAGTCCAAGTGAATGTTTGTGCCAAATTTGAAGAAATCCCCTCAAGGCCTCAGGCTCAGTTCCTGGACTGACAAACGTACGGAGGGGTGGACAAACTGAAAACATAATGCCAGCACAGAGGCATCGGAAAACTGCACCAGGACGAAGACACCCATTTTATTTGGCTAACTCTGGGTGTCGGAGCTTCGTATCAGTTTCATCTTCAAGTTAGAAAATATGTTTGGACAGAGGACTGTGGATTTCATCAACCATCTGCTATACTGGAGTTGCACTAGAAAGAGATCTGTTCACGGTCAATATGGAGAGGACTAATGATTACAATGACCAGCAGCTCGCTCAACATATGAGTGTTGTTTTAAGACAGACTTGAAAAAAAAAACACTGTATCTCACTGTAACTGTCCATATTATTATCCTTACACCTACTTCAAGAAAAAGTGGTGAAATATCTACATGAAGGAATCTTTCTTCCCTTCTACCTCAGCAGCTGCAGCTCTGGAGTTTCACCAAGGAATTCAACAACTGCTGTGCCTCCTGCCCCGGAGGGGTCGCATACTTTCTGCTGCTATCTCCCCTCATCTACACTGGTAAAAATGTTACAAGGGTCAGAATCTCATTTTGAAACAATAAGAGGGTGAGGAGAAGGACACACATGGTCCATGTCCTGTTATTTCACCTCTGGAGGTTGGAGTCGTTATGAGATCTTCAAGACAGGCTTTACTCTGACTGCTCTGTCTGTCTCTGTGTGTATGAATGTATGTATGTGTACGTGTGTGTGTTTCTTTTTAACAATAGGGTTGTCGGATGCCGTGCACCCCCAGGTGAACCAGCTGGGTCTAAGTAGTTACCATGACCAAGCCAGACTAGATAGCATCTAAGGCAATTAATGGAATGCTGAACTGGAAGAGTGAACAGCAAGTGGTGGTCCGCTGTCTCTCTCTCTCTCTCTCCCTCTCTCCATGCTTTCTTCCGTCATAAACACACACTGCAGAGAACTGTTTTGCAGTCCGTGAGGTGCCAATTAACTAACACGAGTTTGTGTGTGAGGCTTTTTGTGGCTTTTATGTTGTTGGTATTGTCCCCAGAAGTTGCTCAAACTCCAGCCTCTAATCCATTAAATGGGCAGATCTGGCGGCACAAGATAAAACACTGTATTATGTGCGTAGTGATCGTGCAGCTCTTTAAGCCATGTTCGCTGATGTCATCCCTCAGGTTCAAAGGGCTATTTTTAAACTATTAGGATTTGTAAGCTGAATGCCCCAGTGCACACGGCCTAAATGACAATATTGATTTTTGCACCGTTTTAACAATCAGGTGTCGACTTTCCTCTTTTTTCTAAATACGTTTTTGTACTTACATTTATTTTTTTTTATTTTTCGCCATGCTTTCATTTTTAGTTTCTTTTTTTTCATTTGGCTTTACTTTTCAAGATTATTTTTATTTATTGTACTAATTTTTTTTAGAAGGTCACTTATCAGTGACAGTGCGCTCTACGTTTTTAAGCTGACATATTATGTACCAAAACATATTCAGTTTACAATGAAAAACAGGAGATATCAATATTAGAGATGCACGTGCACCTCCACACAATTATTCACCTTTTCCCTTTCAATTTTTAACCCGTCTGTATCAACAGAATATATTTCTTATTGTCCATATTGAACTGTCCTGGAGGGAGATCCCACTGTGAGCCATCCTGTTTATTTCTTCTATGCAATAAGGCTTCCCTGGGAGATTTTTCTCCCAGGGAAGATTTTCTTGCCTCGTTTTTTTTCTTCCTGGCTTTATTTTGATTTGTTGTATTCATTTTTTGTTGGTCAAGTTTGTCTTTATCATTTCTGTAAAGCTGTTAAGAAGAAGAGATTTATGAAGCAATAGCTAATCAGTGTCTGCAACCTGAAACGGCTCACATACCCTGTTGCACAGTATTCAATGAATCAGGCGCCAATTTAGTTTCTGGCGATTGATTAATTGACAAATCAATTCAGCTGTTTACAGTGTTCAATCACTGAGTGGTCACAGGTGTAATAAAGGGAGTCTTGTTTATGTGTGTGATTGTTTCACTATGGGAAAGACTGATGTGTTGATGGCAGTTTTTAATTATTTAGCCATGATGGCTTTGAAACTTTTGTGCTTCAACAAAGCAGTGTTCATTGATTTTTTTTTTTTTGGGAGGGGGGGGGCAGTATTATTGTATTATTATTATAATTATTGTTATTTTGGTCTTTGCACTGGACAGTGTACCCCCCCGCCCCATACACTGCATGAACTCCTCTGTGGACGTTTTAATCCTGTCATTTTAATACTTCCCAAGGGTAAAGCATTTGTGATGCAAGGTTAATGGGAAAGGCTCAAATTAAACCCAGAGCGACTGGAAACAGGAGGACGAAGGAGGATTTAAATCCACTGCTGTAGTTTAGGGAGAAGAGAGAAACAACAGGACTGTTTTTGAGACTTACACTGTGAAAACTACACCGAACACTACAAAATAATATTCAAATGATATGAGAATTCATATTAGACAGTAGACATGGAAGTTCTAGCCCTGAAGAACCCAATTTGTGCCAGTTCATTATTATTGTTCTAACCTACAGAGTAGCATTTCTATCATGAAGTTGGTGAATAACCTGAAGTTACCTTTCTGGTTTCTGTTAGCTTTGGTTTGGCTGCATCCTCTTCCTCGATCTTGAAGGATTTTTCCACACTCACTTCCTTGTTGGGCTGCAAGGGAAGAGTTTTCTTTATTGTTTCATTTTTAATTTAAGTATTTTCATTTGATTTTCAGTTTACAGCTTCCTGACTGGCAAACCTGACAGATGGAAACCAAAACAACACGATAATAATCTGCCAACCTTCTGGGAAGTGCCTATCCACAGTCACTTCTGACAGTTAATCTTGCACAAGTTACTGCTCTTAAAGTTAATTTGATAAGAGGAAGACAGGCAATGACACCACTGAGTGTCAAGGGCTGCCATTAAATGGCCTTTTAAAACTTCTCATATGAGCAGGAAGTGGCTGTCAAAGTACAGCTTTGTGCTGCTGGTAATGGTTTAAAAAAAAAAAAAAAACACACACACACGGGAAAAGCAGCAGCTTCCTCACACAACCTTCTTTGTGAGTGAGAGTAAGCATGACAGAGGGTAAGTGAAAGGAGGTGACAGGTTATAGAAAACCGAGAGCTGAGGGCTGTCGGAGACGAAGGAAATCCACGGAGATGCACATAAGTTTGAGAAAAGAGTGAGAAAAGAAAAGACAAATCTGATATATAGAGAGACACTACAGCAGAAATACACAAAACTGAGGGAATCCTGATACACGCTGTGTTGCAGGTATGGGTGGGTGTCAAACCTAAATGCTCTATAGATGCTGCACAAATGCATCTGTAGCATCAAGTACTGAAAACTTTAGATTTTAGGTTCCAGGTTTAAATCAAACTTTTGCCAGTTTTAGCTGCTTGTGTTTGCTTAATGTTTAAAATCTGAGAAGCATCTCTGCTTGTCTCTTTTTTTCTTAAATGACGAATATATATTTACACTTTTGTACTGGCACAAAAAGAATATTTCATCCCATAAAGTGTGACTGACCTGAAAAAGACTGAGCTCTAAGTGTAGCACCATTATCTGTGTGAGTATGCTGACTGCTTAGGTATCCTTACCGAATGTCCTCCACCAAACTGGGCAGGCAGCCTCCTGCCAGGCATCTTTGGTCTGTTAGCGGTGGGGTGAGAGAGCTTCTCTGAGGTAGACGACAACTCATCAAAACTCATCAGATCTGGTGAAGACAGATGAGAGAGGCAGAGACAGAGGAAGAGATAAGAAAGGCAAATAACAAGAAATTATTGTTTTAGTGAAACATTTCAGCCATGACTAAGGGAACCATTCACGGCTGAACGAACACTTCTAATGTAATTTCATTCAATTTGAATGCAATCTAATTGCTCACAAACAGCTTGGGCGCGGGTTTATTTCCTGCCAGCTAATGATATTAGCAAAGATTGCAGCAGAAAAATCGCCCATTTATAATGCTCAAATATTCAAGTGTGAAATGGTCTATCAAGCAGAAAATGTACTGTAACATGGTGAGATCAGGACATATTTCAGGGAATTAAAACCAGCCAAATAAACTACAGACTACAGACTAAAGACTCTGAGGATATTTTAAAATTTGAATTGTCATCAGAAGAGGATGGAGGGAAAGAAAGAAGCCTGGATACTTCAGTGCAAACCTCTAGGTGTGATCATATGACATGAGCCGACTGAGACAAATAAGAGAGGAGAAAAAAAACACTGTAAAGGGAAACAACGTGGGCTCTGAACTGCTTTCAGACTGGGCTTAGTCTCAAAAATACAAGCACCGACTTTCATTTAGTTAAGAAAGCTGAGCAAAGTACAGTCTTGAGGCTGTTTTATGGACCCATCAGGAAGAACTACCACCACCCCACAGATTTCACCTGAAGCGGATGTTAAAATAGTCTACAACACAAACACAGTCGACACAATCCAAGAGGTTTACTAAACAAGGTCTGGTACAATATTTAGTTGCACTTTAGATGTGGGACAAAGGAAATGACTTATTCATCCTAAAATATAAAGAGAATAGAGAAGTCTAGAAACAAAAACAAAAAAAAAAATCACGAAGACCCACTGGAGAGAGAGAAAAAGAGAGAGAGAAAATCAGAGGGCAGCCAGGAAGTACTGCTCGTACTGCTCAAAAAATATCTGAACACAATTCTGCCTGGTGTAAAAGCCTTCTATCTGCAGCCCAGGAGGGTAACAGCTGCGACAGACAGCTTCTGGTATACCACTCTGGGAGTAAACCAGCTGTCACAGATGTTACCCAGGGTGTTGCAAAGAGAGGGGGGACATGTATATCTTAAACAAACCACAGCCTCAGAGTCACAGGCACACAGAAACTGATGCAGGACTCGGGGCGAGAGCCTGGTAGTGAGTGGGCTTGGGTGAGATGTTTCTTGTCTTGCGAGTCTGCAAACCTGCTAAAAAACTACTTAAGCCATACACAGAGAGCAGGAAACAATACAGCAACATACCCTCTGTCATTAACTCACTGTAATCACACAGAGCATCGAAGCGACTATCAACAGACTCTTATCACACTGGTTGCACAACAGATGGAACCATACACTTAAATGCACATGATACAAAGAAGCTGGCCTGTGGTAACACAGAGAAGCCGACAAGCTAATGTGCAGGAAAATGTTTATGTGTAGCTTGGCAGCATTCCAGTCCCAGTCCAGCTGAGGAACTATTTGTGCTGGTGGAGCCAACTAAACGATTAAATAAACAAGTAAATCATTATGTGTTATGGCTTTCTAACTAATAAATGACACTTGAAGAACTGTAGTGTAAAAGCAATATCACACTTGAGGTTGTGCCGTTTTACTGAATATCAGCATGGGTATGATTGTCTTTGGTGTTGCATAATTAGTCTTTCTGGTTTTTAAGGGTGTAAGCACAGTTTGGGTAGAAGTGTTGTGTTCTCTATGGCCCTGTTCACAGGCCTTAACACTCAGGTCTGAAATTGTGAGCATGCACATCCTAAGGCAGAATTTCCCCTCTTTCAACAGGCTAATGAATCACCACTAGCACCACTGAGCCACCTAAACACCATACAAAGATTTAGTTTCCTCTGATGCAGAGGTGTCATTGTTCACCACGGCAGGATTTTTTTTTCCTCTGTAGAGGAAAGAAGAGTTTTACAAGATAAATGGTCTTTGTCCTTAATAGGCCATGTGTGTGTTGAACATGAGATTCCTCTTTGTTCCTGTAGTGCTTCCTAGCAACACCACGTCCAAGGGACCATGATCAGAATATGGTCTTACTCATACTTATAAGTATTCAAAGTCTTAATTCTCATGCTTGACTTTAATAACTATGAACACATACAGCTCCAACATTCCTTCACTAATGAGGAAGTGGGCTTTCACCATGCATGTGTTTTTTGTGGCACTGCAGGCCTCTGGGGAAGAAGACGACTTTTCTTTCACTTGAAAATTGAAACGTGTTACTAAATGTTACTAAATCTGAATAAAGCATAGTTCTAAAAATAGAAAGTTAGGAATTAAGGCCTGGTTCTCTGCACTGAAGGGAAATAAAAGCCACTGTTTGAGAATTTAGGGTATGCATTTCACAGCTTATGCTTGTTAAAGTAAAGTGAACATAAAGTTTGTTTACAGGGGTGTGTATATGAGCACACAAATAAAGAGAAGAATGATGCCATCCCCACTTTCATTATGTAACGGTGCAAAACTTAAACGGTGCAGTGTAACAGCACTTTGCACCTACCCAGTGGTAAACTGCTTCAGTTACAAAACAGTGGCTGTGGTTGCAGGACAGATTGAATTTTTATGTTCCATGGCAATGTGTGTCAAGACTGGCTTGTGGAGAGCAGTGTGGAGTTTTAGCAGCTCTTTACCACCTTTACAAGGCATCTGTCACAAACACAGAACTCTCCAGTGAAAACCCCCAGGTCAGCTCTATTAAATCCATATCGGATGTCTTTTCTCTGTGACCTTTCCGCCTCCCCAGACCTGGCTCAAAGATTTGTGCTGGTCGACCTAAACACTAAAAGTTTGGGTTTTTTTTTAAAGATTTGTGAACAGATCCAGAGTCAAACTGAAGAGGACTAATAATCATTCTTTTCACCCTGAGTGAGAGCTGTCACACACAAAGCTGTTTGCTGTCCCAGCCAGCATCATTGGGGAACTCATTCATTCACTGCTTGCGTTACGGTGCGACTAAAACTAATTTTATATCTGAATGCAGCTCACTCCTGGAATTAGAGAGAGACCACAAACATTTTATCCCCAGTGTCTTCTGCAGCTAAAAATGATCGAGAAGCTGCTATAAAGGGTAGTAATTCAGGATTCTGACTGTAGTTTGAAACAGTATGTACTTTACATACCCATATCCGAGGACTTCTCGCCCCAGTCTCCAGACAGTGTTTTGGGTTTGGTGGGCAATAATGGCTCAAAGTCGGACTTTGGTCGTGTGGAAGGCACCTCTCCATTGTGCCTGCAGTTAAAAGGGAAAAGAAATGGGGGAAAAAAACACATGAAATGAGTGAACACCTCCAACCTGTGATGGAAAAGGCCACATCAGCAGTCACTGATGTGTACTATATATAGTAAACTCTGTTCTTTCTATAGAATGGTACCTCTAAAGAATACCTTCAGGTCAAATTGAACAAGAGACAGGACTTACACTAGTGCTATATGGACAGAAAAGTTCTATAGATTTGTAGTCTGAAATGTCAGTAGCGTTCAGACAGACACACAAACACACTTTGTGGATGAAGAGGTGGCTGACTGAGACACACAGGGATAAAAGACTTACTTGAGGTTTGGCGAGGGAGTGAGAGGCTTGTCGGGTCTCTTCGGTGGGATGGCTCCCTGTTTGCCTTTCCCTGGAGGGGGGATCGGCTTCTTGGGTGGGACCACTGGTGCTGCAGGCTTGGATGGTTTGTGATCTGGCGTAGGCTTGTCAACTGAAAAAGAAGAGAAAGATGAGTTGAGAGCAAGCTTGACAAAATGTTGGCGAAACAGTTTATGACGTGAGAAAAGAGAGAAAAGAAAAAGAACTACAACAGAGAAAGGAAGAGAAAGATTTAGTGTCTAGTTGAAACATTTTTAATTAAATGAGCCCTTCACTGTGGACAGTCAACAAGGACCGTAAGGACATTTAAACTGACAAAACTAAATGTCACCTTACAGCCAATCAACTTTACAATTACACACAGTATTTCACACACAGTAATTGAGGTTAACTGAAGTAAGTCTGAGTCACAAAAAGTCAATTTGTTTTTTTGTTTTTGCTTTTTGCTTTTGTGCTGAGCTGAAATGAGCTGGACAAATTTGTCCACTGCTGAACGTTTAGTCAATATTCAACTTTATTACCTTGTTTACCTAATGATGATATTTTGTTCTGTCTGCAGTAGTTCTGACAGGTGAGTGCAGTTATGGGGGAGATGATGAGCCATGAAAACTTTCACAGTGTGCTAAGAGAGCGCAGTGATTAATACACAAAATCCTCATAAAGCATTATGATGTGCTGTAGCAGAGCAGTGGAAATACATAAACTGACAACAAATCAACCTATCAAACCTCCCATCAACCAATTTGCCTGCAGTCTGAACACAAATGGACAGCATTGCTTTACATGTAAATCATAACATACATGAAGTGTGTGACTTAAATGTCCATTGAAGCTTCTGTTCCACCGAGGAGACGGGAAATCACATCATCGGATCCACGTGGAGCGATGAGGAGGCTGTAACCTTCCTCCAATCAATACACGAAACAAACATAAATGCCATGTTTTCAGAATATTTTCTACACTGTCTTTCACCATCTGAAGTTTGACTGGCATGCTTTTTACTATGTCATCTTGTTGCACCCTCTTCTTCTGGAATTGTTTAATGGAACCACCAACTAATTATCCTGGCAAACCAAATCATTCCATTTGCACAATGGTTCTGGGAAAAATGTGCATTAATGTGCATTTTCTTGCATGGAGTTTCACAGAATTTGGTTAAATCTGTGATACAATTGGATGGAATTCTAGTTTCTCCTTTATGTCGCATTGTTCCGTCTAACACTTTCTAACACAACCGAAAACTTAGGGAAAAATAACCTAATCTCTTCTCTGCCTTCTTTTATTTATCAGACAACAAAAGTTACGGTAAAAAAAGTAAAACTGCTGTGAGACAACTGAATGAGTTTAAAATATAGTCAAACCAATGCTTGATTTTTCAGGTTGATTCCATGAGGCCTCAATGTGATCCCTGATATTGATATATGGGGTTTAAAAACATCTGATAACAATATATGATGTTTTTTTTTTTTTTAACAAAACACATTTAAAAAAACAATCCTGCCATTTTTTTTTAATTGTGACCAAGAATCATCCTGAGCAGGACATTTAACAGTTGAAAAATGTTTTCCAAACGACCTTAAACCAAATCTGGCTTTTCTAAACTGGCAGTTCCTGTTACCAGTTGCAGTTGTTACCATGCAGTGCACTAGGGTTGGTTATGTTTAAGATTTTATGGACACCACTACTAAAAAAGTATTTTTTTTTTTTTTTTTTTTTTTAGAAAAGATTATAACTTATTCATCTTGTGGTTTATATATGTTTACATGACTTGTTTACAAAAACAAATTCACTATATAAACTTAATAATACTTCCTGGGTAATTAATCTAAAAACCAAAATAAAACAGATTATTTTCTTGACATTAAAACACCAAATGGAGTCTGACAAGAATGAGGATCACTGTCGACTGATAATTGCTGTTTAATACATCACTCCATTTGTTAATTACTGATTCTCCTTGAGAATCACTTTGAAGAAGAATTTAGAAATGTCAACAGGCTGCTTCAATAACTCCAGTAAAATGTGATTATTTGTAGTATTCATTGGGTTGCTCTCTTTTAATTATGTTTTATTTTTATTTAAATATGACAATACAGCCAAATATACATATTTACCTGCCTATATCTTTCTAAAAAAAAGCCTTCAAACACAGGTGTTACAAAATTGTACTATAATGTAATATTCAGCTCGTGCAGTAATTAGTGTGCATCCCTGTTTATCTGCCAGTCCCTTCACACTGAACTCTAAACTAAGCCTTGTGGGACTCTTTGAGAAAAGATCTCAGATCCCTGAGGACCTCCTGGGAAACAAGTGGAAGGGAAAAAGAAAAGAGGAAGCAGAGACTGGTGTAACAAACAAGAAAGCAGAGGCAGTGGAATGAAAAAGTAAAAGTAGATAGATAGATATACTTTATTGATCCCAAGCTGGGAAATTACAGTTTTTTTTTTTGTTTTTTTTTTGATAGATAAACAACAACAGAGCAGCACAATAGGGGTAGAAAGAGAAGGACTCAAAGGCTTCTGGAACCAGCTAACTGGTGCTACTAAAGTGAAGACCTGCATACAAAGTGAAGACCTGCATACAAAAAAAAAAGATGCTGCTGAGTAGGAAACGGAGAAAGAAACAGAGTGAGTGGGCACATGCATCTGCACTTTGTGACTAACGCTTTACTG
The DNA here is from genome assembly GCA_037833715.1 of Toxotes lorentzi. NCBI lineage: Eukaryota > Metazoa > Chordata > Actinopteri > Toxotidae > Toxotes > Toxotes lorentzi. The sequence goes on along the minus strand of JBBMJY010000011.1, from coordinate 17,017,950 downwards.
TGTCAGGAAAGGTTAAAGCAGAGAAGTGAAACACTAATCTAAGGGTGCCAACATCAAACCCTGCAGGCGCAGTGGTGCTTTATTTACCATATTAGAAGATAACAGATAAACAGCTGTTCAGAAGTGACAGTGCTACAAAAAAATGTTTGTTCATCGCTGGTGACATGGAAGAGGTGACGCTGATGCTGCTGCCCCCTTACCTCACTGTACATGGCACCGTACTTTACTACAACCTGCCATCTATACAATCATTTTTATTACAATTTCCTTTCTTTCTTTTTTTTTAAAATACAAGACCTTAACAGACCTGCTGCCGATGTTTGTTTCAAATAATTTACGACTTGAGCCCATGATTGGTTCACTCAGAGTGAAATCTGGTTGCTATTTTTATATTTTCACTAAAACAAAAATGTTTTCAGTGACTGATGGCTAGAAAAAGTCACATGGGGAGCACAGAAAATGAGAGTCCATATTTCATTTTCCATTTTGAGATGTGCTTCACTGACAACCAGACCTGCTTCTAAAACAGAAACATGATACCAGTCCAGTAAACAAACTATAGCGTTCAGATTGACTGATGAACTCATTTACTGTTTCCATTTCTAGGAGTCCTAATTAGTCCAAAACATATGTAATCCATCTGTACTCAATGAAGGAAGAACGTTAATTAAATTAACAATGTTGATGTTGCTCGCGGTCAAATCAGATACTTGCATGGCGTTTATGCTCTAAATTCTGCATGTATTGTGCATCTAGAGGGGAGGCTTGGTGTTTAATATGTGGGGATAAATTCTATTGAAATGAGTAAGTGTAAGTGACATTAAAAAGAAAAAAAAAAAACAAGATTTACATGCTTCACTGGCACTGAGCTTTAATCGCTGTTGGGCTGAACCACATGTTAGCATATATTTAAGGAAGGAGAAGTTTCTGCTGTGAATGATGAATGTGAACACTGAAAGCCTTAATTTTCCGACATTATACAACATATATCAAGTCAGTAATATGACAAAATAACTAAACGGTCATGTTATCAGGTGAGATCAGAGACAACAGTCTCATGCATTTGCCTTTGTTTGGATTAATATAATTTTGTATAGTCTTTTTTATATACACTACTCACAATAAGTTAGGGATATTGCGAGAGACTCAGTGGCAATTGTATTGGGGTGATAGACACACCTCATTTTGTGTTTTCCACGTAATGGTCTCACTGTGTACAGTGTGCCTT
>JBBMJY010000011.1:16979368-16992327 GCA_037833715.1 Toxotes lorentzi | reverse complement strand
CACACACACACACACACACACACACACACACACACACACACACACACACACACACACACACACACACACACAAGCCCTAAAACACAAACATAATCACACACCTGGGCAGAGTCATTCAGCATTGAACTACACTGCTCAGGCAACACAAGATTAACAACTTTAAGACTTGGCTCAGTTTTGAGTGCTGGTACATTTGTTTATGTATGCATCTGAGTGCGCCTCTGACTTCATCAACCTCGGCCCAAACGGCACAGCAGCCTGAGCCAACCTCTGATCAGAATTTGGTCCATTCCAGATCAGCTTTCCCCTCAACATCAAATGCTGTTTGGAAGGAGAATAAGAGCAGCAGCAGTTCAAGGGAATGCAGACGCAGGAGTGGAGTGCCTGTCCAGTCTCGCTGCCACTGCCACTGTCTTACTGCTAATTGCAAAAACTCAACATGGTTATCTGAAGTAAGGCGTAAGAGGGTCAAACATACAAAATAAACTGACTGAAGACTGAATAATATACTGAGCCCCTGTCGAATTATTATCAGCAGAGGAAGCAGGCAAAACCAAGCTCGAATTGGTTGCGTCTCACGGTTACACCTACATAAAATCTAATATTGACACTGACACAGTCAATTCAGCCTTTTAAAAAAGAAGTTGTACATGGTTTGTTTGTATCAGCTTACACTCATTAACAAACAGCCCCGAACAGGAAATGCATTTATACTCCCTCAGCCTCAGTTTGTTGCAGCCTTACTGCCGAAATGGCAAATGCAACACTTTTACTAATGTAAACCATGTTATTTCTGAAGCTGGACACACAACTCCAAAATATCCCTCTACTCTACCAAAGACTATTTTCAGTATCAACTGATCTGCCAGTTATTTTTTTCATTTAGTCAACTAATTGTTTCTTGTATGAAAAATAAAATAATGATGTCAATGCCACTTTCCCAGAGTCACAGAAATTCTTTTCAAATGTCTTGTATTGTCTAACAAACAGTTCAAACCCCAAGAATATTCTGTTGACAATGAAACAACAGAGAAAAACTGAAAATGTTCACACTGGAGAAGCTGTAACCAGAGAATGTTTGGGGTTTGGTCACTTTTTTGTTTGCAAATGAGTAAAGCAACATATCAATTATCAAAAGAGCTTGGGGTATTCCATAACATCTGGCACTTGTCTCCTTGCATTCTAGTTAATTCTAGTAAGATGTCCCGTGCAGGCCTCTCTGGATGATCTCAGAGCAGTCTGAAGCAGTTGACTTAGCAGGTCTTTTCATTTTGCAGCTGCAAAGCTGAAACTGTGCAGCAGGTTCTGACACAGTGACTTATCTTATGGACGGGACAAAGAAACTAACTGGTGATAATCTTAAGGAGACCCACCTCAGTACCAGCATGATCAAAAGAACCATGGTGCCAGACAGGATAATAAACTTCCTGGTTTGGTGGAGATTAGACAGTGAAAATAATTTACTGCCAGGCAAGGAGAGGAACACTCATCTTCTTTGAGTCTCTAAGTTATAAGTCCAGCTGCTGTCCAGTGATGTCTAACAACCCTGAACTCCCTCCACACCCTCTTTCTGGCCCACCAGCACTGTAGATCAACCACAGATAAGACTATACAAGCTTAGAAAGCAGTGAGTGCTGAGCACTGCACTTTAACCAACAGTCTAGACACATGAGGCGCAGAAAAAAAGCTACACAAGCCAAGCAGTACACAAATAAACAACTCAGCCAAGACCGCAGTCGGTAATTTAGGACTATCTGTCCATGTAACCACAGGAAGAGATATGGCCCGCTCAGCTGTAGTAAACAAAACAAGAGGCAACATTGACAGGCAGAATCATACTCTGCTGAGATAATGCAGCACACAGGGCAGTCCTCATCTTCCAGATGACTGAATGTGGCGCAGAGGGACTTTTGTGCAACCACACAGATTACAGTGCCTCAGTGGCCACACAAACACGCCCTGCCTGAGGAACGCAGGCCAGTCAAATCAGTGTCAGTTAAATCACTTCTGCACACACGGCTATACACTTAGTTATATATTATGTTTTGTATTTTTCCTACTGAACTTATCTTTGAGATACCGGATAATAATGCATTACTTAAATTACTGTGACTGTGGTCTTGAGTGGAGAAAAAACAACACAAAACTATGAAACAGTACAACAATTCACCTACAACAGGAAATAGTTGTAGGTGAATTATTTTTTTCATATTCATAATTATAAACTGCTTTTAAATGTGTTTATATAGAAGGGGTTTGACCAAACACAAAAGAAAAATCACATGGAAGATGTAAAGCTGCTCTTTCACTTTTCCCGTGCCTTCTGCATAAAGCTGTTTCTGAAAACGGCTTTATACTAGAAGTGGGCCACGTTCATTAACTTTTGAATCCCGGTTTTTCACCTGTTCTATCAGGCATCAATTCTTTCACTGCTGTTTTCTATTCACTGTGTCCCTGTTCCCTTCAGGCCATACAATGTAAGAAAAAACTCATTTTAGAAAATTGCCTAATTAGCTTCCCATCCTGTGTATGGGCATGTCTGCACCCCTTACTGAAAACACGTTTCCTCAGGTATGAACACATTCAAAGCACTGTATAAAATTTAATGAAGCAACTGAATGTGCAGAGCACAAGAACAGAGAGCTGACTTGAAATGACAGCTGGCACTCTGGCAGTTAACGTTAGTTACCATTTACAGCTGCAGTTATGCTACTACTGTTGGTTAGTCTGGTGATTTGGAGTGATTAAACCCAGCAGGAATTATTTCCTGGCCTTTGATTATGAGTCATCAAACCTTCTATCAGATTAAATATAAAATTTCATAAAAATCCAAAACATAAGATACTGTGAAAGTGGAATGTTGGCCATTCATGATGTAAACATATGTTCACAAAACATGAGGATTTCATGCAGATGCACTGAAGTGAAACTGATTTCAGGGATCGGAGGCTTCTGATTTTGTTCTGGGAATTTGTGATGGCCATTTTTCATCATTTTCTGACACCATATAGACAAACGACAAACTGGTTAACAGACAAAAAACACTGGCAGATTAATTGACACTGAAAAGTTAGCTGGAGACCTATTGCTAAGTTATTGCACAGGTGTACAAGAGGCCAGTAAGCAACGTGTGGTGATTATGATCGCGACTGCAAAATGTCTCCTCCTCTTCCTCGTTGTGTGAAGGCAAGCATAGATGAACTATGATGCTTTTCTAGAAGTCAAGCCTTTTTCACCGCTGCTCCTGAGTGAGTGATTGGTGTTGGTCTGTGAAATACCAGCAGTGGGACAGTGGACAAAGTCTTCTTGGTTTGTTCCTTAGAGGAAATGCCTTTCTAAATACATTTAATGCAGCCAAAACAGTCAGCATACAGGTGGTTTGTGTGTGTGTGTGCGCGTCTGTGTGTGTAGTAGTAAGAGCAAACTTCCTGCAAGTTCACTGCAGTCAGGCAGCAGGAGGGGGATTCTGGCCTAAACAGTTCTACTGACTTGTGAAATGGCCCAAGGGGCAAAAATTAGACTTTTTCTTGAGAAATGAAAGTGAAAACAACAGAGCAACCTGGACAACAGCTCTCCATGCTCAAATCACATAAGGGCCTTCAATCAGGGTGTATATTCATACTGGCTTACTATTAAGCTTTTCCAGTCAATGTAAGTATACCGCACATCTTGTTGAGTGCCCATAAAGCTTACATTCGTAAGCTGGTAACTGACTAAAAGAATGCTAAAGCCACTAGTTTTCAATGCCAAAGCAGGAAGTTAACTGGCCTCTATGCATGTCTCCCTGGCTAGCTGCTGTGTTTCCTGTGGATCAAGAGGTTCGGTGTGGGACTGGAGGGGAGACTGTATGTAACTGAGTGTAACTTAGGTTTGTAGTGGGAAGCGAGTTACTCCAGATGTGTGAGAGAAGTACCAGCACGTTGTTGGAGCCAAGTGTATGCCATTAGCAGCCATCGCATTACTTCAGTCAGCCGTAAAGTATGTGGAAGAAAGCATGTAGTAGTTGCTGAAAGGGAAGAGAGCTAGGATAAGAGCTGAGCTAACCCAGCTTGGACCTGAGAGCTAGGAGAGAGATGCATCGTCACCCCCCCCACCTCAATGAATGCCTGCTCTGTTTACCAACCTGTTTCTCTTTTCTTTGGACGAGTGTCTGCTAAATGACATAATATTATAACAGTGCCGTTAACAAACTGAATTCCATAATACCTGCAACGGGGAAAGAGGCGGGAATCGGGCTTCTCAGTGAGGCGTTTAGCTTAGATGATTGATTGGTGAATGACGTTTGATGTTTTCTTTTTCTTTGTGCTCATACCATTTCTTTGTGGCAACTCACCACCAAGCAAAAATTTTTGCCGCCGCAGAGAAATGTTACCAGCAGAAACACAGAGCTTTTTGTTAATGGAGCAGTGTGGATGCGGGTAGTCACAACACATTATTGAAGAATATAAACTTCTATGAGCAGCCTTCAAAAACAGCACCATAATTGTTTTGTTATCCTGGCATAAATGCAAGAAATAGGTCAAAAAGCTGAGAGTCTGTGGCCGAAAGTGCATAAAGGGTGTGCAGTCAAGCACATGAGAGCAGGGCAAGAGCCAAGACACTGCACAAGAAGGAGATGATATACACAACCAAGAGGAGAAGGGATGATGGGTGCATGACACAGCCTACACTACTGGACTTTAATGACTGTTAAAGCACCCACCCTCAGCCGTAGGTAAGACGTGGGATTTATTTTAGGTCGATACTAAGTTGTTAAATTGTAACATCATTATTCAAAACTTTACTTTTGCTTTACTTGGAACCTGGTGTGGTTTTTGGATGGTTTCTCATGACAGACATGAAAATCTGATGTGTGTTAAAGTCTTTTGATAACTGAGCAAAAGACGTTTGGACGTTGTTGGAAAGTGATGAAACATCTTCAAGACAAAACAGCAGGTCTAGTTTCCAGAGACTTGCTGCTTCAAGACAGAAATGACAAATTATACAGACATGAGTAACAGACCCCCTCCCTTCCTGAAACTTAAGCAGCCTGAGAAATAGAGATATGGACTGAGATATGAAGTGACTAAACACATGTCCACTCAGTAGCCTGAACACTGTTGGACTAAATGATATAGAAAAGAGTATCGCTCTTTCAATGTACAGGGACAGTTTCTATTGAAAATTAACCACATCTTTAAACTAACACAAACCCCTCTGCCATGCTACTTCCTGATTGATTATTTGCCATGACCCACAGGTTTACAGGACATCAGCAACAAAGGGAAGACAAGGTTAACTGTCTCTGATGTCAAACACAGAAAGAAGGAGCGAAAGAGGAAAAAAAAGAAATACAAACGCACTGGGAAATCTTTCTCGTTAACTGTGTGGCATGACACCTAGGCCTTGGGGAGTGGTGGCAAGGATTCCTGACATATTTCACACAGCTGAGACACATGGGTGAGTGAGGGCAAAGAGTCAGATGATCAGAGGTTAAAGCAGTCATTCCACAGCAGTCTGAGCTGAAACATGCTTGCTGTGTCCTTCCTCTGCAGACGCACACGCCATCCACAACCTGCTGCCAAGCTGTGATAGCATTCCAACTATGTCCCAATCATATTTTATTTCCTCTATTCGCAATCCAAATTCTTAAATATTAAGAATATGCCCATGCCAAGTCCACTGTCATTTTGGTGTATTTTTACTACATTTTTACTTACATTTTTTTTTCCTACACCAAACAGCTGCAAAGCACATGCACAGTAAGTACTCAGTAAGCCTACATTCAAATTATTTAACTCTCTTTATTATCTATCTCTTTATTATCAAAATTCAGCCTGCACTTCAACATTCTTTATTTTTCCTATGATATTTTGTGAGATGTTAACACACAGCATCTCAAAGTATGATTTAAACAGCTGCCTGCTGTGTGATGTGTGATCTGTGGGGCTTGCAAGACTGTAAAGTTCAAGGGTTTTAGTGGAGCTGGGGAGTATCTGACAACTGGCCTACCCTGAGCAAAGACATAAATGCAACCGAAGCCGATCAAGGCAGGCTTTAGAGTGGATGGCCAGCCATTAAAATATGTCAAGATATAATCTAGTCCCAAACCTTTAGGTTACCTTGGGATATTAAAAGTGGATATTAAAAGTGGAAATATATGTAATTTATTTGTTATCATAAATCAAGCTAATGTTATTATATCCAGTGTTGTAGGTAAGTGTGGTGAAAGAATAAAAATGCCTGTCTTATAACTCAAAGGGTCATGAAACTTTGCATTAAACAAATCACATTCAACTCAAGTCATTTAAACTTTAACTTCAGCTTGATGCAGAATAAAACGAATCTAACTTCAGCCTGGTGCCTGAGCTGCAGTGATGTGGTGTGTTTCACTCCCACACAGCAGCACCTGTTTGAGACTGACTGAGCTGTTTGTTTCTACCATTTCCAACTAGTAAAATCTACAATGTGATCAATCAATCAATCAATCTGGGGCTATTTTCACCCGTGTTGGTTTGTTTATTTGTCAGCGGGGTTGCACAAAAAGTTAGGAACGATTTGTTCCAAACTTGGTGGCGGGATGGGGCATGGACCGGGGACGAACCCATTAGATTTTGGTGCAGATCTGGTTAAATGGGCGGATACAGGATTTTTTTTTAAATCAAGTTCCTCAACCTTTGCAGAAGTATACTTTTTACTGCCATTTTAGTGTTAATCTGTTTGTCGATTAGTCTTTTGTTTAAACAATGTCAAAAGATAATAAAAAACCGGTTTAAAATGCAGTTTACTATAATAGAAGACAAGAAAACAAGAAAACATACAGAGAATATTTGTCAATCTTTCTTAAAAGATGACTCAAAATCTTTTTGTTTATAGAAATAGTTGATAAACTTTCTGTAAATGGATCAATTGATTCATTGACAAATCACTGCAGCTCTAAATCAATCCCTCGCTGAGCTGAATCCGATTCTGAGATCTTTTCTAATCTTAGCCTATTGATGACGGTTCAAACAACTGAACTGTTTAACAATTAAAATTCCCAGTTAAAGCACATTTTTAAAAGCAGAAGGGGAAACTTTTGTTTCCAAGTAGTCATTTTATTGCCTGTATGCTGCTTTGTTATGAATGTCTGTGTGAGTGTGTGTGTATCATCACTTCCAGCATACCTCCATCATGCCCAGTCTTGCTTCAAGACTGGGCATGATGGAGGTCCTGCTTTGCTTATGAGATACAGTTTATCTTTCCTCTCTCCTCAGTGTCAATTTACCAAACTTATACTGCTGAACAAGATTTAGATCAAGAGTGTGACTTCAATACTGCTTCATTCAAGTCCCATTCCAATTCCAGTCTCACTGCAAATATTTGCATGTCTTATTACTGTGTTATTAATTTCTGTATCATCCTTGCTTTCAAAGATGATACAGAAGTGAACTACAGCAAATTCTGATCATACTTCCTGTCTGTGTGACAGGGTAAAGGTTCAGCAAAAGGAAAAGAACCTACAGGTTCCTCTCCTTACACAATGTTTCCAGGTAAAGAGTTTGTACAATATGGGTCTTATATAAGCCAGTGACAGACAGGAGGATGTTACGGGGAGGGAGGGAGGGAGAGGAAGGAAGGAAGAGAAAGAGAGGGGGGAATACTCAAGGCCACGCAGGCGAGCTGACTGCCAGGCAGACTGTCTAAATCAGTGCGCTCTCTGTGCTTCTCTCAGTCAGTCACTCACACACACAATCAGAGAAGAGGAAACCAATAACATTCCTTCTCACTGGTCTGAGAGGTAGCTGATACGAAGGGCAAAATGTTACCAGGACAGATCAAATGAGACAGAAGAGAGCTGCTGCTACTCCAAAAAAACCCTGAACTTTTCTGCTCACCTTCATTTACCCACAGCACAAAGGTAACAGATGAGACCTGGAAGCTGAGCCTGGGCTGTCATTAATATTCAGGTTATTAAACCTTATTAAACCCTGTCCTGCTTCACAAATTACACAACCAATAACTCTATGAGCAATCATGAGAACTACACGACTCCACGCAACCACATTTACATTATACCAGGACCTTTACCACCACTGACACAACAAACAAACAGGCTGTTCTTTTTTTGTCCATGTGAAAGAACAATGTCAGATACTTGTTTAAGTGCTGAAACAATTAGTCAGTTCATCAGTCAACAGAAAATAACTACTTTGATACCTGATTCATTGTTCAAATCCTTTTTAAAGCACAAATACGCAGATTAAAGGATAATACAACCAACCAACAGTAAATGTTTGACAGTATAACCGATAGCAATATTTGGGAGTTTTAAAAATCTGATACCTACATAGTGACAAATATTGAACATTTAACTGTCAATGTCTATCAGCTGTGGCCTGAGTGTTTCTGTCACTCAAGGAGAAGTGGCCATGAAGCTGATGTAAAGATACTAAGCTCTGCCTGGAATGGTCCCACACTCAACATCTAGTGAAAAGTCCAGCAAGGTCTCTGTTCAGATGTAGTATAACAAATGCATGTATAATAGTATTCAAGGTTCATTAATGATAATGCTCTACACTGATATTTTACACATTTGAAAATCACAGGATCACAGAGATGTGTTCTGTCAGGTTGTTTATCATCAAAGAGAACACCTGAGAACGTGCTGCACTGCTTTTTCTACACTTGAAGACAACAATCTAAGGTGTGTTGTTTCAGCTCTCTACACGCTGAAGTAAATATGTAAGAACTTATATAAATTATTATAACAAATATCTCTTAAATTGATCAAATTAGGATTTTTATTTCTAACAAATAATGAACATTAAAGCAGCAGGTTAACCAGGCTAGGTAAACTGACCTTCATCAGTTAAGTTAAAACCAGGGTGGGAAATCAACACGAACCACATTCTGGTAAATATTGATTGAGGCCGGTGAGGTTAATGTTCAGTCAGACATTTTGGCACATGTCCAGCCTTTGTTTAGGTGATTCTGTGGAATGCTAAAGTGAAGTTGGCTGACAAAATACAACCGTAATACAATAGTAAATGGGAGTCCTGGTAGCTGAAGGATGTACAACGTTGTCCATATAATCACAATGTCCCCACTTCAAATCTACCCAGGGATCTATGTTATTCCAGCTCTATCTCCCTCTATTTCCTCTTTATACTGTCCACAATATCACAATGAAGGCACAGAGACAGGGAGCACTCCAAATGCCACAACTTTTGTTTGCAGGTTTTAGTTGATCCAGTAGCAGGCTGCATGTAGCCTAGCTTAAGTTCAGGGGAAAGCAAACATACAATGTGAGGGGCTCACACACACAATTGAGACATGTTCAAACACGGCTGAGATACCATAAGCCAAGAAAGACATACCAAAGACAATTGCACTGCATTACAAAGGCCTGTGAACCTAGCTTCTATCAATGGACAGCAGTTAAGAAGCCTGTCTTCCAAGGTTCCTCACAGGGCGATTGTCAGATATTTTAATGAGATCAAAAGAGTGATCTATTTCTCTACTGGGTTCAAATTTTTAAGAACACTCCAGCTTGTTCTCTGATAATCCTGTGCACTGCTTGGCTACTCTGCAGTTTAAATACAGTGTTCATTTCATTTGTCTTCTACATCCTCGCTCTGGTATCACTAACTAAATTTAAGCGCCAGTTTAACAGAGTTCATGCAAAACACTTTGTTTTAAGCAGTTCTCTTACTTAAAAGTGTGCAAGCACAGTTTGCAACTTCACACATCTGAGAGCTACAGGAGGCTGAGCTTAAAACCTGTTTTACAACATAGCAAAATTCTTGAACGTACTACTGCAGACAACCACACAAACCAGAGACTGCACATGTAGCGAAATGCAAGAGGCTTGTTTTATCATACAGTGCAGAAGGTTTTCAATACACAAACAGAAAGATCAGAGAGTTCCCTCTACATTTAGACTACATTTAATCTGCAAGATCGCCACAACCACTCTCTTTAACAACAACCTGCTCCCTCTTTCAAAATGGTATCAATTGGTAGCTTATTCATATGGTAGCAACTGTCTTTGGTTGCAAAAACAAAGTTTTCAAGTTTGGCAGAGAAATGTCCTGAATATTTAAGCGTAAAGTAAACCGACCCCGTCTCTTTGAGCATCAGGTGAACTGAATACGCTGTTGTAAGGTGAAAGGGTGTGTCGAGGGTCCACATTAAAAAAAAAAAAATCAGACCCTTGGTTCATTTTGGTCAATGTTGAGTGGAGACAAGTGAAGCATTACATGCATCTGGGTGTGGGAACTTGCAGCAACTCTGTCACTGTCACGGAAAGAATGTAAGTCACGACACAATGCTCTCTATAAAAATACTTACATGAGCTGCTCCTTACATGAGCCTTAACCTGGACAAACTGGCTCCTTCAGTGTTTTCAGTACAATGCGTGGTTTTGCAGAGGCCATGCTGACATCAGCTCTGAGGTAGCTCATGTTAACATTAGCTAGAAATGCAGCCAAATCCAGGGATGGAGGTGGCGTTATCCAGTTAACCAAACAGCTAGCTGGCTAGGCTAAACAGCTAGCTAACTGGCTTGCTAACTTTAACTCCTTATTATCAAAATCTGAACGCGCGATTTAAGACTCCGACACTTGGTTTAACACTTGGGTCCGACATGTTGTGTGTCGAGGCGAAAAAGAAAGAGCAGTAAACGCAGAAACACAACACAGGCGCCACATCATGGAAAACTTACCCATTCCTGTCCTTCGCAACGCCTCGCTATCAAACGTTGGGAATCTCTTATCCAGCCGCCTCGCTGCTAGCTAGCGACTAGCCAGGTAGATGTGTGTGATCAACCACAAAGTGTCTTTTTTGTCGATTCACTACCGATAAAGAAGCCAAGTAAGCCTTATATCCATTCGTCCTTGCCCCAGCAGCAGCAGCGGCACCGCCAGCCTCCCTACTTCTCTCTTGGTGGTGCCACAAGATTATTGTGCAGGAAGTTAACCAGGAGTCTCCACCTTTCTTGGACTTGCCTCCCCGGGCTGAAGCTGGCTGCCCTGCTGCCACCAAAATACAAAACAGCAGGAAACTTCGCGATGCTTCAGGCCGGACAGTCCCGCGAGAGGAATGTTTAAAGGAATGTTGATCCCCCCTTGTTTTATTGGCCCACTCAGCAAGTACAGTAACTACTGTACGTGTGCGCGCCTGAGTGCGTGCGAGAGAGAGAGCGAGAGAGACGTAATTCAGTCACCCCAGCTCCTCCCAACTATTGTGACACTTAGGAGTGTCATGTCATGATCTGCCGCTTATCTGGGTCTGGGCCCAGGTCGCGGGGCACCCAAGTCTTACAGCACCTCACACAGGTGGTAGGTCCATGGGAGGGGGTGCCGCCCGGAGTGGGGCTCAAACCCACGAGAGATGGAGTCTGCTGCTCTCCCAACTGAGCTAACCGGGCAGCCACTTAGGAGTGTTTTTCACTGAAACCACCAAGCATCTGGGGTTCCAGGAATGTCATGGAAACGGGAATCAGCTCTTAGCACATAAAAAATTTACAGTATAAATACTATTATTGCTCATAACTGAAAACGAATTATTTGTATACTGTATATAGCAATGTGACAAATTTTACATTTGTTCTATAAACTGCTTTTAAACATTTTCAGAGCTTAGTAAATCTGCTTTATGTTTCAGTTCCAAAGACACAAGCTGAAAACAAAACAGTGAGTGAGAGACATTAAAAAATATAAATTAAAAGAGGTGACGAAAAGCTATGAAGGCTATGCAATATACATTCCACTGGCAGTTTATTAGGTACACCAGGCTAAAGCTAACACAGTCTATTTCTTCATTAAATCCTCCTAAAGGAAGGTTAGAGCATTCATTTTTTTAAATGAAGCTGTTTAAGAGAGGTGTTGATTAAACCATATGATCATTTTGGAGGATGCAGTCTGTGGTGTACTGCATCATACAGAGAAGTGTTATTTAGCCGATACTCAGTGATTATAATGAGGTGGGCGAACTAATAGAAACAACCTTCATGAAGGTTGTGTTTAACACAGTGTTCACAGTAATTATACACTACTATGACATATATATGACAGCAGTGGAAGAGGATATTATGACACAGCACATAATATGCTAATATAAAAGCATAATAACCAGTTTGTAACTAGAATCAAAGCAAAGTAGAGAACATGCAGGCTTGTATAGTCTGATGACGTCTTCTGACGGATAGACATGTGAGAGTGCTTGTGGTAGTTAGGTGGTTAGGGTGAGAATCTCCAGTCACCACTATGCAGCAGTGTATGTTACCATGTGTTGAAACAGCAGAGGCCTTTGTTAACAAAAACCAATTCATCTATCTATCGATCTTGCAACAATGATGCCTGAATATTTTTGATTGAAATCTTATTTAATGCAGGGAGTCAAAAATAGTTTCTCATAGAAAGGAACAGGTTCCTTTCTAACTTCTGATTGACAATATACCATGAGAAATGTTCACACCACACGTCCCATTCCAAAAAAATAAAAAAAATGCATGGAAGGAAATGAACAGCTGCTGAACATATAGCTGTCCTGTGATTCTGTATGTGAGAAATACAGTGCATCCGGAAAGTATTCACAGCAGTTCACTTTTTCCACATTTCATTACGTTACAGCCTTATTCCAAAATGGATTAAATTCATTTTTCCCCTCAAAATTCCTGTCTCTGAAAAACATCCCCACAGCAGGATGCTGCCACTGCCATGCTTCACTGTAGGGATGGTATTGGCCAGGTGATGAGCGGTGCCTGGTTTCCTCCAAACATGGCGCCTGACATTCAAGCCAAAGGGTTCAATCTTTGTCTCATCAGACCAGAGAATTTTGTTTCTCATGGTCTGAGAGTCCTTCAGGTGCTTTTTGGCAAACTCCAGGTGGGCTGCCATGTGCCTTTTACTAAGGAGTGGTTTCCGTCTGGCCACTCTACCATACAGGCCTGATTGGTGGATTGCTGCAGAGATGGTTGTCCTTCTGGAAGGTTCTCC